>NW_010729088.1:568719-595260 GCF_000365185.1 Nelumbo nucifera
AATTAAGTAAGATCAGTCTGCACTCTCTTGGCCGCTTGAGCCTAGGCCATTGACCTTCCTCATAATCTGCTAGTAATAAGTATGCCAAAAAAGCAAGAGTTTTGGACCACAATATATATAATTAATTTGGGTTGTCTCTCAAAGATTAACTAACATAGCATACACTCCATCAAGTGCTTGCAGCAGCCAACAGTCAACACTCATGGTGGAAACTGGAAAGAGTTTCAACTTCCAAGCATGGCCCCTTCCTTTTTACCTACAATACTTTCTCTTTCAATTCGGTTAACTCCTCTAAATCAATAAATGAGGTCCCAATTTCACAACCATGCATGTTTAATATCCACTTCTCACAAAAGCACTTTTTTGCTCATGCTTTATTAAATGAGGCTCACCAAACTGTTTTTGTACGTCTGATTTTTTTCCAATTGAACTTAATTTTTAAGTTACCCTTTTAGACTGTCAAATGTAATTGTAAAAAAAAATAATAATAAATAGTGTTGAGCATAGACAAACAATTCTGAATCTTGGGAATGTTAGTAAGTGACACTGTGACAGGTTGAAGTTGCAAGAGATGATTAAAGGGCTCATAGTTTAATGAGTACCTAAGGTTAAAATATAAAGTAAGTGGGTTAGTGTGGTGCAGATTATGAAGATACTGATGACAGTGATGATGAAGATGACGAGTGCTACAATGAGGATGATATTGCCTAGTAAACTGAACCGGATTGGATTGGTCCAATCTATTGTCTTATTGGACTGATCAACCTGGACCAGATTGGACTAGTCCAATCCACTGTCTTACCAGACCGTTCAACTTGGACCGGATTGGACTGGTCTAATCCATTGTCTTATTGGACTGTTCAACTTAGACCGGATTGGACTGATCCAATCCACTGTCTTATTCGATTGTTCAACTATGATACCGAAAAAAAGAAACCTAAAACCAAATCACCAATCAACCAATATCATAAAACTGGTATCCAATCAGATGATATTTATCAAAATTCATGGGAGGGTTTGATTGGTCAAAGCCCTTCTAGTATCATGTCTTTCCGATAACATGGATTTTCCCCAAGGAAAAAATATTTAATTTCAACTTAAAAATATATCAAATCTATTAGAATTTATAAAATACATAAATATGACAGAACCATTGGCATTCCAAGAAATATCCAAACAGAACCATTGAATAATCAAACATAAATATTCAAGATATTCCAAGAAATATTCAGACTATAGCAAACAAATATTCAAACAGAACCATGTATTGTTGTCTACAATTAAAATTATGAGAGTATCTACCAAACTCTGTGCTAGGTTCTAATGACAAAGGATACCTCAATGAACAAATCGTAGAGGTCAGAGGAGACTTTCACTTGAGAGCAAGATGCAAGAGAAAAAAATCACCAAAATATGATTGCCTGAGTGAAGAGGGAGTGTTGTTGCCGCTGGAGAAAGTGAGAGGGCATTAAGAGAAGAGAGAGTGTTGTACTACTGTCACTAGAGAAGGTGAGGAGGCGCTGAGAGAAGAAGAAGCTCTGTTATTGGAGAAAGTGAGAGGGCAAAAGGAAGATCGCCAGAGAAAGGGAAATACGGCCGGAGTTCATCCAAAGCTTCAAACGAAATACCGCCATCCGCCGGTGAGATTGAGGATGGAGCGATGGAGGCGCAGAGACGCTGAACCCTAACCTTCAAGCTTCGACTCTTTGAAAGCTTCTATGCTTGATGCTCACGAAAATGAACAGACCATTCGAACTAGTGGCTTTGTCCACTTTCGGTCCATTCTATGAATGGACGATTTATGTTCGGACCGGTCCGCGTCCATATCATTTTTTAGGACCGTCCGATCCGTCCATATTACTTTCGATTCGGACGGTGTCCAACCCGAAACCGGTCCATTGACACCCCTACTTGTGGTAGAGGCTGCAACCACAATCCATCCCCTTCACTAAATATTTCCTCAAACACCTCCAATGTCTTCACCCAATGAGATCCATTCACAGATATATTTTTCAATGATTGCCTCCCTAGTCTGCATCTTCTCCTGGAATATTCTATTATTCCCTTCTTCCCAAATTACCCAAATCACAGTTGTTTTACTGGATTTATGATGGATCGCAGTCTCACCACTAGCATTACAAAGGATACAAATATGTAGGGAAAAGCACCAATTAGGCCTTCTCCTTTGGAGCATATCACGAGTATTGATCCTATTTACTTTAAAGCCACTTCCCAGCATTAAAGCCCTAATTTTAGGTGACTTACCCCAAACTTCTTTCACCGTAAAGGACAGGCTAAGGCTTTGAGGCTATATAAGAATGTTGCAAAAGGAAGCACAAGAGAAACATTCTGGAGGGAGGACACCACAATGAATGGTCCAAATAAGAGAAATCTAGGAAGACACTACGAAAAAACAAAAAAGACAAAATCAACCACAGAAGAAAGCACCCATTCCCTTAGGTCTCTTTTAAAAATTGGGAGACAGCATAGAAATAGATCTTCATGTATAATTGGGAAAGGGAATAGAAGTTAACAATCCTTAAGACAATTTATCAAAAAAAAAAAGGCAATCTTTAAGACAAGTGTCCCCCATATCCAAATGACTTCCCAGAACAACATTTCATTGTGATTACAAACATCATACCTAATATGACTGAGGAAGAGAGGAAGTATGCCAGGAATTGCTTTGTAAGGTTATGTGAAGATAGCCAGCCATAGGAGCCAAGTTAGCATCCAAGCCATTAGCCATCGAACCATGAATGCTTTTAATAGCTTTGCTACAACATGTCTTGCTCCAAAGTGAGCCTTCATAACCACTTCTCCAACAGTGCAATGTTCCTCTTTTCTACATTCCTAATCCCAAGGTCTTCCTTTTCCTTACTCTAGTCACTCATCCCTCATTTCACTTGGTGGTTTTTCCTAGTGTCTCATGGTCCCACAAACTCACACATAATTTTCTCCATTTCCTATGCAAATTTCCTAGAGATATGGAAGGTAAACAAAAATACATTGGTGACTTGACCATTATGGATTTAGTCAATGTAATTCTTCCTCCTAGTGAGATATAATTCATTTTCCACAAGGCAACATTCTTGGTAAATCTCTTTAAAATAGGTTGCAGGAACCTTCACTTGGGTTTCTGCCTAGTGGTAACCTTAGATAGTTCATAGGCCAAATACTCACCCAACATCCTAACATGGTGGCTAACCTGCTAATTTCCTATTCCAGCTTAATAACTCCCTCCATACAGCTCTTGTTCCAATTGACCTTAACTTTGACATCCTCTCAAACTGTTGAATCACACCCTAAAGATTTCTTATCTCCTCCTCTCTTCCACCCTCACAAAAGAGAATTATATCATTTGCAAATTGTAAATGTATTACCACCACTTCTTACCATCCTATTCTCCACATTGATAAAGTTCCCCCTATCTGCCAATATTATCAATCTACTAAAGATATCAACCATAAGGGCAAAAAAGAGAGACAAAGGATCCCCTTGCCTTAAACCTCTTTTTACCAGAAAGAAGTCTTCAACAACACCATTCACAAAAACAGAGTAGTGGCAAAAGGATAGACAACCCATAATATCAAAAAACAACCCATAACCTATTTGCACCATCTTTATCCAAATCCACACTCTCATTACCTCCACCAAAAAGGACAAATCCACCATATCATATGCCTTCTCTAAACCCAGCTTATCGACCAATCCCTTCTCTACATTTTTCTTCTCTTGTATTCCACACATTTAGTTGAAATTAGAATATGGTCAATGATCTGCCTTCCCTGAATAAAGGCCGCTTGGAATTGAGTGGTGATGATAGGTAGAACCTTTTTTTTTAAGATAGATTGGTAGGACCTTTTTATCCTCTCATTAAGAGAACCTTGCCTAAGATATACATATTACTCATAAGTGCTAAATTGCTAATCACCCATTTATCTCTTGCGCCTTTCTTATAGTATGGAATCACTTTTTCAACCTTTTTGACAAATTTGGCAATATTCCCAACTTGGTGGTATTATTATTTTATTACCATGTTATTCAAGTTCAGACCAAACAAGAGAAGATTCCTGGCATTGAACAACACATGTGCAGTTTTTTTTTATTATTTGACATGAATAAAATGCTACTCTTCAAAACAAGAAACAGATGTGGAGGATGTGATGAATTTGATTAAGATAAAGGTGGGACTTTCGGCTTTAACCAAAGATAATCTAAAGGATACACCATTAGTTCTTTATTCAGAAATTTGAAGATGGTCCACTATTGCTGCCTTCACAAAGGCTACAAACAATCCAATTCTGGATAGCCCCAGAAGGTATTAATTGAACATTGACACTCACAGCCTCGGAAACTCAAGAGGCAAAAATAGATGACAATGGACTATTCTCAGTTTCTCAGGCCTGGTTGGAGAACACAATTCCTTGAAAGCTGAGACGTTAGCTACTTAGCTCTCCTTCAAGGCCTTAAGATTGAACTCCTCTTTCAACGATTCAACCATTCATGACTCCAACAATCTTAGGCCTTAAGCTCCAAGATATTTGATTAGAGAAGCAAAGTTCTGCAGGAACCAACATGAACCACTAGTTGAAGTGGACCCCTAGAACTGCTAAATTACCTTTGGATTGGCAAGACTTGGGACCACAAGAGATGTTATTGTTTGGTAGAACCAGGTTCATTTTTAACAAAGTGTATTTGTATCGGTAATTTTATGGGGAGGCCACGGGCTGTGTAGTTTCTCTTTGTACTGATTCTCATTTCCACTTCATTTGAAATGAAGTTTCTACTTTTCCATCACCAATGTATTCATTTTCAGTTAATCATCAAAACAAAAATCAAATATAAAAAGAAAAACTTGGTAGGCTCAAATAACCAGATTCCAAACCTTTCTTCCACTAAATTATTTATAATTCGATGTAACAAAGTATGCTTCAATTTCAATGGAAAGATCATCTAAAAACAACAGTATACATAAAAGCATTAAGCAGCATACTATCTCAATGGGAAAGAAACAAAAAGGCAAACAGTTCAGATTTTCCTGTACACACATTGTCATCTTCGTGACAACTCCAAGAAATTCTACATGAAATACAAGGAAATCTGGTGCACCTGCAAAATAAGTCAAGGAACAAGCAGATTCCACTTGAAATACAACAAAGAAATGTGGTGTACCTGCAAAATAAGTCAAGGAACATAATTGACTAAATGATTTCACAAGATGTATATAGATAGTTTTTATTAAGAATTTACAAAGAATGAATACAGTGAGTGTGGAAGCACCCATTTTAACTGCTAGCCTTAGCTAGTCCTAGCTATACCTCATTACAATTCCTCGTCTTGGGCAACCAACTCAAATATAGACTTCTGGCAGTGCCCTGTTTGGCCAGCCCATCAGCCAAGAAGTAGGCAGACTCAGGGTCAAGCTAAAAACCACTTGTATCCACTCAACTAGATTGATGATTTCACATGATCCTCTAATACAATAAAAAGATAAAAACCAAAGAGACATGAAATCAACATTGAAAGCTTCAAACAATTGAGAACCATAGAGACAAATTTTATGAGAACCACTGCATGCCGGAATTACAAATGGACCCTGCATGTGATATTGATACAAAGACTCCAAACTAATTGACAAAGATTGTATCCAGTCAAATATATCAAAAAAAACAGGTTGTATTCAGTCAACAGAAACTGTAAGAAAAAAATTGATAGCTAACCGAGGTGCAGTCTCATGGGCCCATCATCACCTTTGCCACACAAACAAAAAAGAAAAGTAAAGAAAAGAAACTAAGCACATAATTAGGATACAAGAATGACAAAGCATAAATTGAATTTTTCACTGATTGATAATATTTCTAAGGCCTCGTACAGAGAGGTTACATCACTAAATTAGGCCACAAGAAAAAAAATATATATATATATAAAAACTAAGAAATAAAGTATGGGCTATCATGAGCCCCTGACAAAATTCTTCAAAAGAAATCATAATAGTCAATGTAGCTCCATAAGCACTGCAACATCAAAAACTGCAGGATTGAGATGCCTTCCTGCTGACAGGAAAAAAACGTTTCACCAGGTTCAACATCTCTATGTCGACCTGCAAAAGCACCCAAAGGAAAAAGGCGCTGTATACAAAAAAATCAAGAAGGTATTCGTCTTCTAGGTGCTACATCCCCGTCAAACTCCCGTATTCGAAATGACTTGGCATTTGCACCATGCTTCCAGTCTCGATCATATCTGAAATGACTTTTTTCTTCACGAGATCTCCTAGGTGCATCCCCAAGCCTGGCATCAATACTCCTGCCATAGTGCTTAGGACTACCTTTACCATGGAACTCAGTTGCATCCTTACTGTGCAGATTATGCCCAGCAAAACCATCTTCTGCATCATAATGAAACCGCTTCACAGAGCCCTCCGTATCATAACGTCTTACAGGATGCAACATCCCATATCTATCCATGTTTTTCCTTCTATCGTCTTCAGTTTCCTCATACCTAGGTCCTCTGCCAGCTCCAACCATTTCAGGAAACCTTCCTGGATGCATTGGTCTATAGTACTCATCTGGTTTCAACCTTCCTGTAGATCCCACTGAATCAAACCTATGACTCCGTGTGAAAATCCTTCCAGGAGATCTTCTTTCTGATATTGGGGCCCGCTGCTTGTAGCCATGGTCCCTAAAATGATCCACTGTGTCTTTCCTATCATCAATCCATCTCGAGGAGTTTGGTGGAGACCCACGACTTCTAGATGTTGTGATAAAACTAATTTCATGTTGTGTTGAGAACCCAGGCCGCCGGTGAGGGGACCTCCCTCTCTCCATTCTAGCATCAGACCTGAAATTTGGGGATCTACTGCGTTCTCTTAAACCCGGTCCACTGCCAACCCCACCACTATTTCTTCCCCTGGGAGATGATGACCAAACATGAGGAGAGCGAGTCCTAGATCTTGATGGAGATTTTGTGTGGGACCGGGAGAGATGATTGCTTTCTCTTCTTTGAACAGGAGAAAAACTTCGTTCCCTTCGAACTATAGAAGGTTCCATACGCAAAGAAGAATCATCAGGCCCAGACCTATGATATTTCTCCCTTGGACCTGTACCCACCAATCTTGGACCATATCTTCCAGACCTGCCCCTTCCAACACTAATGTTCCTAGCAGGGCTCATGTCTCCTACTGGACCAAGTCGCATATGCATACCAAAAGCATCTTCCCTGTCAGATGGTGATCCTCTTCTTATAAAAGATCGATGCACACCTTGTGAAGAAGCAATAACAGATTGTCTGCGCACCCGAACATTGGGTCCCAATCCACCAGCTTTCACAACTGTACCATCTGGAGCAACAACAAAGCCACTGCTCTCCACCTTTGCAGCAGCTGCTGCAGCAGCATTCTTTGGCCCAGAGTGTGCAAAGCTGGGAGAACGATGGCGATCTTGGGCCCAATGAGTGGAAGAATCAACCCAGCGATCACCGCCTCGCCCTCTTCCATGTACATGAAACAAAGATCCACCCCTTACAGTCAATTTAGCAGGACTTGGGTCCCTTTCAACTCTGGGATTTGAATGATCAGGGTTGTTGGATCTGAAAACAGAAGAAGTTGAGAGCAACCTATTAACTAATTTATCAATGACAAAGCCACAAAGAAGCATATGAAAAGAAACAGATAATATACCTGCTTTCCTGTATACATATTCTGTCCTTTCTAGGCAACCGATCAGAGGATGTAAGCCCCTCAATACGTGATGGAAACTCTCTCCTGGATTCTCCAGCATCAAGTCCATTAACACGAGAACTGGTAGAAATCAATTTAGAGCAGCCATCTCGGTTTTCCATAATCATATTTGCAGAGCCTTCATGATCTTCAGGTAACTGATCCCATCCAGACAATTTCAACCTTGAACTAAATGATTGCATTGATTCCTTCACAATATCTTTTCTGGAACAACGATCATTATCTGCCATAACCTTGTCAGCACCGGCACACAAGTCTTCATCAACTTCACCATCCATCTCGAACTTACAAATATCATCTTGTTCGGCTTGTCCTCGCAAGTGTTTTCTCACAATCACTGCACTCTTCTTACCAGTTCCTGCTTCCAGAATATTTGTCTTTGATGAACCTCTCATGCCAGGAAAACTATTGGGTTCTTGCATAATCTTCTCCTTTACTTGTTCTCCACTACAATCAACAGAATCATCAGCAGTGGATACATTTTTTTGGCATCCTGCACTCTGTTCAGCTTCTACAGACATGGAGACAGGATAATCAGCCCCTGAGTCAAAGCCATATGCATCTCTATCTGATCCATAATCAACATGCTCAGTTTCCCCTTCTTCACCAGCATCTTCATCCCATGCATGTAAAACAGACTCCCTGACTTCCCCATCCTCATACTGAGAATCATAACCTGCCTGAGGCTCGATCTCATTTCCCGTCCCAACTATGTGATCAGGATCATCATGAGATACATCTGAATCATAATCGACGTCATCAAAATGGTCTTCTTCTAAAGAAATCTTACCAGAACTATTTACAGGATCATCAGCATAGCTTTTGCAGTATTCACGAGAAGTTAAAACATCTGATGTGTCCTCCAACAGAGTAGACTGTCCTGACAACTTGGGTGTAAGCTTTTCAGACTCAAAATTGTCAGGAGAATTAACTTTTTTAGTATCCCCATCCTGAACCTTTGTATCAGCAGAAACTTCCGGTTTACTTTTTCCATCAGGTGGACAACAACTACACAACTCCTCACCATTATATGAAGATAAGGAGGTGTCCACTTTACATGAATTGTCATCAAGTTGCTTAGCATCTGTTTTCATCTCCTTTGAGGCATTTCCATCATCATGTGAATCATGACTTTTGACAGCACCCGCACAATCTTCAGTTGGACTATCATCAATCTCACAGGTAGCCTTCTCCGTGGTCACTGCATCAGAGAGAAAAACAGCATGCTTCTCAAGCTGAGAGGTCCTCAAGTAAAGGGATTCACGTTTTTGCACATCAGCATCCAATTCATCTCCTGTCTGCTCAGCAGAAGATGCCCTGGATGTGGTATCTTTTACATTCTCAGGAATTAGTGCAGGTGTATTAGCTTCAGGACAGACAGAAGTATTGATGCAACCATCCATTCTACAGACCTGATGAGACAAAAGGCCTTCACTACTCCCTGTATGAGAAAAGCCTACACTCTGGAGTAGGGTATTTTCATCTGCAACAGTACATGCATTTGGAGAAGAAAATTCCAGAACTTTATCAGCCGGAGCGGCAACAGATTCAGAAATGAAGCTAATACTTTCTTGATCAGGTAAGGGTTTTGTTTCTTCACCCAGGTCCACCAAGCTCTCTTGTTGAGTATTATGCATCTCAGAATGCATGACCATTTCCTCAGGGCATGTCCCTTTAAAACATCCATCCTGCTTAAGATCCTCAGTAGTTGTTTCATCAGGCCCAGTGGGCATGTTTTTAGAGTCTCCCAAGCTATAGATGTTGTCACCTGCAACACCATCAACCACATCCATAGGTTGAACCATCTTTCCAATGTCATTTTTGGTACTTCCAGGCTCCCTCTGCACATCACAACTTTCCAAGTGTTCCAGCTTTTCACAGTCTCTAACATCCTTGAAGACACTACCAACAACATTTTCCTCAGAACCCACAATGGGGTCATCAGAAGGTTTCTCCCATGCATCCATCACAGTATTCAAGTCCCAATGTGACCTATCATCACGTGAAGAAGACCCAACCTTTCTCTGTGCTCCATCAATATTGTTGCTTGGAAAGCCCGGAGAAACAGGTGAAGAATTAGATGTAGAAGAGTCCCCCATTTTCAGTCCACATGTGCTCTCCTTAGAATACGAATTGGCTGTCTGCAATGAGGCTGTAATTTCTTGTGAGGCAGTTCCTTTATTTGAAATTTCACTGCAGTTGATGGAATGGTCCTGGTGTGATTCTTTTGGCAAGAACAATGCAGAATTCAGCACCACTTGAGAAGGCCTTTCCCATGCAGAAGATTCTTCAAGCATCGATGAATCCTCTTCAGCATTACTAGAGCAACCTCTTGTACTATTATTACAGGCAGCAGCCGCCAGTATTGAAATACCAGAGAAATCTTCACTGTCACCAAGCTTTTCATTAATTTCTTCTGGGGTCTTCCCATTAACAATAACTTCACCATCAACAACTTGATCCAAATTAGTTGTGCCAAATTCCATAACCTGCTTCCCAACATCTGAACTACAAGATGACTCCTGTCCTGGAGCATTTTCACTCTTTACAAGTTGCTCAGATTCATCAGTGCATGGAGAAGGTGGCCGGGGGGGTGGTGATGGAGATCGGAACAAAAATCTCCTCTTCTTAATCGGTACATGCTCCACTTTGTCACTGAAGCGGTGCCCAAGAATGGTTACTCCAAGCTGCCAAATAAAACAAGGAATGTGAAAAGACCATGAAAATACATGCAATGCTTACACTGCTAAAGCATTAAAACCGAAAATTTGTAGAATGTAGAAATAACCTTCTCCGATTCAGAAATTGGCATGTCCTCAACCCTTGTGTCCTTATCAATCAATTCTGTGCTTCCCTTCAAGCTTCTAGGAATAGGTTTCCTAGCTCGCCTAGATGCACTCCTGTTACCTTTTGAAACAGTCTTCCAAGACAAGTCAGGATCGATCACACTTGTAAGCTCCAGGCTTGCTGTGCTTAGCATGCTACCAGATTCTGACTTCCTTCCATCAACTAATTTTTTGCCACCACAAAATTTGCAGGATGCTGCTCCAGTTCTCCGTTTTAGCTCAAGAGAAGAGGCTTGACCCCCAGTGCAAGAACAAAAGCGAATCTGCGAGTTAACAAGCATGTAGTCCATTTAGACACTAGGATGATGCATGTATGCACATGTAGTCAGGATTTAAAACAAGGCCAAGTACCCCTCGAAACCAACCATTGATTCAGACCTCTCATTGTCCTTGCTGTTTGGAAAAAAAAACAAAGAACCAGATCACTTCCTAATAACCATAGCAGGATTCTAAGCAACCAAAGACCATGTTGCCTGCAGAAAATATGAGGTTTAGATCATTAGCAGCACCAGACAAAACACAAGAAATAGAACATAGAAGTACAATTATTTAACCAAGTAAACAGCTTCATTAACTAGCCCCAAAACTGATAACAAGACTGCCACTACATGCCTCCAGAGGTCATTACCTGGAGGCAAATCATGTTTATCAGCCTTGAAGGCCTGAATGCAACTCCCTTGATTCACACTGTGGCTTTGTTACATTGCCGAAACCTAAAAGTTGGATTTAGGGCTTCTTCAAAGCCTACTAAAGAGGACAATAAATATCATAATATATCACTTCAACAGCTGAGATTAACTCCCAAAATAGAAAATTGACAAAGGATCTCCCATCCAACATCATTTCCACCATATGACTAGTAGCAAAAGGAAGCAGCAGGACTATTATTACATGGGCAAGTCCAAAACAAGTCAAATGATCTCTCCCAAGCAGCCACATCCAAAACAATAAATAGGCCAATCCATGTACAGAAGAACCTTTTTCTTCATCTAAACAAAAGCTTGAACCCAAATAATTTTATGAACCTCTTCAATGGTTAAAATCAACAAAGCAGCAACTTCAAGAAAATCAATTATACTCTGTTTTCGGTTACTAACAGGGCATGATAAAAACATGACTGGTTTTTTTGCCCTGACCTCAATAACCTTCACCTATGGTCAAAGCCCCAAAAGTCCTCAAGATCTCTGAAGACATAGATGAAGCAACGATAAGCGTTCCCCTTCAGCAGATAAACAGACAGTATAATTATTAGGAAACCTATGTTTAGTACAAACTAGGGGATGGAGTCGGCATACACCCAGTTGGACGAACAGCAGATGATAGATCACGTTGGCCTAATACTATTTTGGGATATGGAAATCAGCGCCCTTGAGTGTTTACTACGTGGTATTCGCATAAGCAGGGCCAAGAGAAGCACGACTAACACCTCCTTCGCCAAGAAGACAAGGAATCCTTATGCGTTCATGGTATAATAGAGAAGGCTCACCTACTCTAGAAAGGTGTGATCAAAGCAAAAGCAAAATAAACGCCACTGCCACAGGGAACCCAGATCCATGACGAAGATCCAGGACGATGGCGTTTCTTCGCACATGATAAAATAATTAGACCAGCCCTCGGCAAATGGGCAGAGGCTCAGTGACATCAATCCCAGAGATTGCAGGCGAAGCAAAAGATGCATAATCCAGGCCAACATGGAGAACGGCGAGTGCCAACAACAAAAGCTACGTTGCTCCATTTCAAGTTGCAGCTTCCTTCGCCGAAACCTAAATTTCCTGCAGGCCGAACCGATCTAGGGCAAAACCCTAACCGTAAAAGCTTCTATCAACAAAAGCACCGCAGCTATCAGTCGATTCTTCGAAACCCTATTATTACTCCCTTGTCCGCTCTGTTTTGGCTTCAACATGTTTCAACTACTTGAGCTGATAATGTACTCTTCTGAACTTAGAAAAACCTGTAAGATCCTGTGAACGATCAAAGCCTTCGCTCTTCGAGCAAGCAGAGCTAGTGATCCAAGGTGCAATCGGCAATCAACAGGGAACAGATCCCTTCCTTTTTTTTCTCAATCGACGAAAAACAACCAAAAAAACATGTAAATCAAGAGCTAGGGTTTGAATACCTGAAATCGATCTTCTGGATCGTATGAAAAACGCGGAGGCGAACGAAACCTACGGCGATGAAACCTGCAATTTACTTCTTCTGCCGAGGGAAGTAGAGAAAAAAGAGAATAGAAAATCCCAACGAAAAAAAAAAATAGACTCGTCGAGAATCTTCAAATCCTGAAAGCGGCGCGGCTACTGATATGAGAAACAACGCTGTCTTCTTCTTCTTCGTTTTCTTCTTCTTCTTTTCTTGTTACTGGACTTAGATTCGACCATTCATGGATGGATTGTTCGCTGAGGTTTCCTTCCACACATTCCTTTTTCAATACGCCAAATCCTTTCCTCCTTTCCTCCTTTCCTCCAATCTTGAATATCTTTTCTTCCCCGGCTGTATCTGTGTATGTTTGAGCGCTTCCTTCCTTTACCACGTATTTGTGGTTTTCCTCGTGACTTAACTATCCTCATATTTCTCTTTATATACCCAAAAACACCCCTTACCTCCCCTAGCGATTAGCGATCTCGTTCTCGAATCGGCTCCACCTCTGCAAGTCAACACCCGCTATGATGGCAAGTGACTTTGTAGTGGACTCCCTTACAAGTTACTAACCTCCGTTCGTGATATGAAGGCACGTGGCGTAACAGAATCAAAATCAGAAGACGCAGGGTCTACCGTTCCACCGTAAACCGCACGATCTACATCCAGGATGAATACACGTATCCATTTTCTTGTTGAGGGGAAGGCCTCCCGTAAGATTTCTCATTGCATCAAGCTAGGCCATCGATGCACACTGCACGGGCGACGGGCCTCAATATTTGGGCTGGCAATTTTCACCCCAACCCATTGACATACCCATTCTCATATGGTTCGAGTGACCCATTAGGATGAGAGGAAAGGAAAAGGGTCAGGGTGGGGTAGGGGTGCATGTGAGTTGGGTTGGGCCGTTTTTATGATCAACCCATGTCCAACCCTAAGATTTGGGCTTAAAGCCCGATTAGGGACCAAGTCCAAGGTCAAGTTTGATCTTCTCAACCCCAGCCTAACTTGTATTGTAATTTGATGCACTCCGGTTGGGCTTGGGCCTAGGTTGGATTGGGTTGGTCAATGAACTATCTCTAAAACTATACATGTATTTCTATATTTTATGTAAATATGTGTATAAATATGTGTGTATATGTAAATACATATTTATATAATTATGTGATGCAACACGATCTGGGCACTCCTACCTGACTGAAACTTGGCTCCTAGCTGTAACAGATGACACCTGAGATGAAGAGGAACGTGAAGGGTTCCCGAGGAGCTCTCCCGGCTGGAACACTCCGATAGCTAAGTTAGAACTCTGAGGAAAACTCAAAGAAGACACGGAGAGTTAAGAGTGTTGAAAATGCTAGCTTCAATACCATTGTTTCGTGAGGGTTGGGATCTTCTTATACCGGAGCTTAGTCACATCAGGCGTAACCACCACTTTTTAGAAGACACTGAGAGTTAAGAGTGCTGAAAGTGCTAGCTTCAATAGCTACAGGGTACGGACTCGTCAGGCGTGCCATGCTTTTCAAAGACGGCAGGCACAACGCCGCCTAGCAAGAGATGTGGGCACTGCCACCAGATCCGGATGTCAGGCGGATCTTCCCTGTAGGCTTCCGAGCTACTTTGTACCGAACCACCTGAGGCTGGGTTGCCTTGCACCGAGGTGCCGAGGTGCTCGCACTGGAAGCGAGCCTTGAGCAAGTACGAACAGGAGTTTCCACGGTGTTGCCTCGAGGTGCTTCTCCCTCAGGACACTTAGCCAAAAGCTGGGGTGCTCCCTTCTTAGGAAGGGAGAGCTCGGGGCCCCTTAGGAGGAGCTTGGGTCCCTTTGCACGGGGGGAGCTCGGGGTGCTCCACCTTCAGGCTAGGGGCGAGCTGGGCCTTGCTTCTCGGCGAGTTGTCACACCCGCCGAGTCGTTTGGTTGGGCCTCAAAGAGCTTGTTATGCCGAGTTGTGGCCAGGCTGTCGTGCTGAGTTGTCGCTTATGCCAGGTCATATACACGTGTCCCCGTGCTACGAGGTCGGGCCAAATCACCCTACATCAATTGCCCCCATGCCCCGTGCTAGGGATTCTGACCCAGCGCGGGGAATCCGCAGTCTGCCGGGTGGATTTGGCTTGGGTCCTAAGCTTTCATATCTGCTAGCTCATCGGTTGGACCGGTTCTCTATTCGACTCTACCAGGCGTAGCTCGGGTCGCGTATGGTCTACGTGCGAACATCACGCGACTTATGGACTCCGCGGACGTCAAAAAACACGCTAAATTGATTTCGCCTCGAAGGTCGCACAACCGATTTTCATAGGGACCGTCAAATCGTTTCGATCTCAACCATTGACGCCCGCATATAGTGGCTATAAATAGTGGGGGTCCTGGCCATTTTCCTTCACCACAAATCCTCAGCCGTAGTTTTGAGCTCGCATCCAAAGCCTCCAGCTCGGGTCAGTTCTTCCCAATCCGGTCCATCTCTTTTCAGTGAGTCACCCTAGCTCTTCTTCGGTTTCGTTGTTATGTCTTCCTTTGATAACCAATTAGATGAACCTGAGGTGCCCGAGGTGGGTACCTCAGCTCAGGGTAACCCTACCAGAGTCCAATTCCCCAAGGCGCGGGAGGCCTTGGGTAACTTGACGTCCACCTCTCACCGAGGTCGGATGCCGGACAGGTTCGGACCTTCCACCATGACCCTGGAGAGGCTCCGCCACCTTATTCAGCAGTACAACCTGCCCAGGGAGTACACCTATAGTATACCTCGGATAACTTCCCATGGGAGCACGACCCTGATGAGGTCGTAATCTTGCGGGAACAGCTCATAGCCGGGCTACGCCTTCCCTTTCATCCACTCATAGTGGAGGTCCTGAACCACTTCAATGTTACGATAAACCAGCTTCACCGGAACTCGGTCCGTAACATGGTCGAGACCATCTCCCTCTGCTACGAGCATGTCCTCCCCCTTAACTTGGACATATTTTGTTCTATCCTCACCATCAAGAAGAGCGCTTCATGCGTTCTCCCCGAGCGCAGGAGGGCTTACTACTTGTCCCCCCGCCCCGGACTTTAAGTTGATGCATAAGCTTCCTAGCAAGATCCCAGCCTGGAAGTAGGACTACTTCGTAGTCCGGAACCCTGTGGGGTGGCCCTTCCCTACTCATTGGAGGGCGGCTATCCAAGACCCCAGCATCATCCTCGACAAGAAGACCAGGGAGACATTCTAGTCGTGGGCTGAGGTCGGTTGTAGTTACAAGGATTACATCACCGGGAGTATGCTCATCCAGGCTGGCTTGAGCCCGGGTAGGTAGTTAGTACCTTAGTTGTTTGGCCTGCTCCTTTCTTTTACTCGAGTACTAACGCTGAGCTCTGTTGCAGGTCCCATGGAGGCAGATAAGCTTAAGGGAGATCGGCTCTTCAAGCACATGAAGGGAAGGAAGAAGCGGGCTGCTAAGAGAGCTCGTATCGAGTCACCGCCAGCCCCCACTCCCGAGCCCAAGCTTCCACCGGCTCCAACTTCCAAGCCCGAGCTCCCTGGCGCTCCTCCGATCATTGACTTGGAGAAAACCATACCACCTCGGGAGCCCGAGACCTCGACCGAGCCCGCTACGAGGGCAGCAACTGAGCCCGAGGTTGCCACCGGAGCCGCTGGCGTAGCGGCTGAGGTCTCCGTCGAGCCCATTCATACAGCCAAGACGGTTGTCTCCAGCCGAAGTGTCTTGGTCCCCTAGTGCAGTCTTCGGAAGAGCAAGGGGGTTGTTTACTCTGAGGAAATTTCGGTCTGGGCCGATATGCTCAACCCTGCTCAGCTCGAAGCCCGGGCTGCCACCCACACTATGGTGGTAAGTTCTCTTTTCTTTCTTTTCTTTTTTTATATATATGTTTCTTCGGTACTAACTAACTTCCTTTGTCAGGCGAACTCCGCCGTTCACGCCCTTGCTCTTCAGTCCGAGAGGAACCTGAAGCGGGCTCTGACCACTGAGGAGTCTTCCTGTGCTACCCATACGGACCTGAGGGCAGCTCGTGAGCAAATCCACCGGTTGGAGAGCGGCGCTTGGACCCAGAGGGACATTATTACGACACTGACGGCAGAGAAGGACGAGCTAGCATGCGAGAAAATGTGCTGAGGGGCGAGGTGGAGGCCCTCAAAGCGGAGCTGGTACACGAGAAGGGTGTGTTGAGGGGCGAGCTAGACGCCCTCAGAGAAGAGGCGGAAGGCCTTAAGGAGAGTAAGAAGGCCCTCTTGCACGAGGTGGAGTTCCTCAAGGCGGACATCGAAGAGAAGACCGAGATCTTGACTCAAGCGGTAGAGGAGACGAAGATCAAGGCTGTCGCGGAGTACATCCAATCCGATAAATTTGATGCCGTTCTGGGAGAGGCCTACCACAAGGGGTTCAAGCTCAGCAGGTGGCTGATAAGGCACACGTACCCCGAGCTTGACACAAGCACCATCACCACCTCGCGAATCATGGATGAGATAGCTCGTTAAGCCAAAGAGGAACCAGATTCAGAAGAGGAGGATGGTGACGAAGAAGCGGATGCCCCTGACCAGCCCGAAGCTCCTGAGGAGGTCTCGCGCGGAGATGAAGATCCCCCGAAGTGATTGCTTTTATATTTCGAGCCTGCGAGCTCAGTCTTTGTAGTTGTTTTTCTTTTTGTCGAGCTCATTGTACAAAACTTGTTAATGAAATTGATCTTTCTTTTCCAAGTGTTGTTTGATCTGAGCTATCATGGTTGAGTGTGCGAAGTGATTTGACGTAGTAGGGCATAATGAGGCATATGCCCGAACTGTCTTGTGGCGTACACCGAGGTGATTAACATAGTAAGGCACAGTAAGGCATATGCCTGAACTATCTTTTGGTTGTATGCCGAGGTGAGCTAAGCGTCGCAGAATCTGCTGGTCTGCTTGCGCCCTCGATACATCATGTATTGTGGTGCCGAGCTCCTTGGTTAGCTCGGTGTTTTAGCCCCTTAGAATTCGTTCACGTCATAAAGGTGGCAAGGTTATTATGCCGGACTCTGTTAGTTCGGCATTTTGGCCCTTGAGCCCTAAGAGACTCGTGGTCTGCTCTCGGAGTTCGCCTATGGCATAGAAACGATTGGGTTTTATTGCGCCGAGGTCTTTGTTAGCTTGGCATTTTGGCCCTTAAGCCTTGAGAAACTCGTGATCTGCTCTCGGAATTCGCCCATGGCATAGAAGCGACTGGGTTTTATTGCGCCAAGGTCTTTGTTAGCTCGGCATTTTGGCCCTTAAGCCCTGAGAGTGATTCGTGATCTACTCAGTTATTTATAGGTAATACTGCCTTAGGTTGACAATATTCCATGCCCGAGGTACTTGTTCCCCTTCCAAGGTTTCGAGCTCGTACGTTCCTTCCTCGAGTACTCGCTTTAATCGGTAGGGTCCTTCCCAGTTCGGACCGAGCTTGCCAACACCGGGCTTAGGCACCATAACCTTACGGAGAACCAGGTCGCCAACGCGGAGAGTCCGCTTTTTTACCCTAGTGTTATAGTACCGAGCTACCCTTTGCTGGTAGGCCGCGGTCCTGACATATGCGAGGTCTCGTACTTCTTCAAGCAAGTCGAGGTTGGTGCGTAGCTCGTCTTCATTCGTCCTATCATCATGCGCTTCTACTCTTAGCGAGGGAACTTTGACCTCGGCTGGAATGACTATTTCGGTGTCGTAGGTGAGGTTAAAGGGGGTTTCTCCTATGGCAGTCTTTTTCTGTGGTATGATAAGCTCATAATACACTGGGCAGCTCGTCTGCCCATAGTCCTTTAGCTCAGTCTAGTCGCGCCTTCAGTCTGTAGAGAATAGCTCTATTCGTGACTTCCGTCTGACCATTTGCCTGAGGGTGCGCCACTGAGGTGAAGTTTGCTAAATTCCCATGTCTCGACACCAATTTTGGAATTTGATGTCTTCGAACTGCTTACCATTGTCGAAGATCAGTACCCGAAGTCATCCGAAACGACACACTATGTTCTTCCAAAAGAAGTTTTGCACGTTCCGGGCTGTGATTGTTGCGAGAGGTTCAGTTTCGACCCACTTCGTGGAATAGTCAATTGCCACCACTAGGAACCTCCTTTGTCCTGTCGCTGGTGGGAATGGCCCGAGTAAGTCAATCCCCAATTGTGCAAATGGCCACGGGCTAGTGAGGTATTTTAGGTCGGCGGTAGGCTGGTGGTGGATGTTGGCGTGCTTCTGACACTTGTTGTATTATTTGACGAGCTCGGTCGCATCTGCCTTCATTGTTGGCCAGTAATACTCCTGTCGTAGCGCTTCCTGAGCAAGGGCTCTGCCCCCCAAGTGTCCACCGCACAGGCCCTCATGAGTATCGCGGAGGACGAGCTCGGCTTCAAAGGGTCATAGGCAGCGCAGGTAGGGGAGCGAGTAGGATGTTCGGTACAGCCGTCCGTCTATCATGACGTATTTGGCTGCCTGATGCTCTACCCTCCTGGCGGCATTACAATCTGCGGGGAGGGTCCCGTGTAGCAGGAAGCTCGTGAGCGGATCAATCCAGCTCGACTCTGCTTGAACGATGGGAGCGACCTCCTCTGCCCCCCTAAGAATGCTAGGCCGAGGCAAGTTCTCTATATACAAAGTCCTCATGGTGTTATCACCAGTGCTGGCTAACCGGGATAGGGCATCGGCCTCAACGTTCTCTGACCTCGGGATTTGCTGGATGAAGTGTGACCGAAAGTTGAGCAGAGCTCCTCTTTGGTTAAGTATGCTACCATGGTTAACTCGCGAGCTTCGTACTCACCCATAACCTGATTGACCACGAGCTGGGAATCACTGCAAACGACAATGTGTTTGGCTTTCACTTCTTTTGCCAGATCCAGCCCGGCTAGTAGCACCTCATACTTTGCTTCGTTGTTGGATGCCGTGAACTCAAAGCGTAGTGTGTACTCTAGTTTCACACCACTTGGCCCGTACAAAACGATCCCAGCTCCGCTGCCCTACCAGTTTGATGAGCCATCTACGTGAAGGATCTAGGGTTCGTCGTCCCAGTTCGCGCTTGGACTAACTAGAAGAGAGGCCGCGCTGGTTGCTACTTCACGATGCTCGAGCTCAACCAGCCCAGGAACCCCGAGCTCACCCGCATTGGGGGCCTCGTGTTCCATCGGCCTGGGGACTTCGGAGCTAAAGGTGCATTCCGCGACGAAATCTGCTAAGGCTTGGGCCTTGATAGCAGTTTGTGGCTTATACTGGAGTTCGTATTCGCTGAGCTCGATGGCCCACTTCGTCAGCCTTCCGGAGACCTCGGGCTTGAGCAATACTTGCCTCAGAGGTTTGTTGGTAAGGACAACGATGGTGTGAGCTTGGAAGTACGGGCGGAGCTTTCGGGCTGCTATGACTAGTGCATATGCTAACTTTTCTATCTCTAGGTACCTTGTCTCTGCTCCCTACAACACTTTACTAACATAATAGACGGGTCATTGGACCTGATCTACTTCTCTTATTAGTACCGAGCTAACCACCTCGTCACTTGTAACAGTACAGGCCGAACTCGATTATGAAGGCTGTTTTATCTTCATCAGCTAGGTCCATCCTGATCTGATTGTAGCTCAAATAGGCGTCCAGGAAGCTCAGCAACTCGTGCCCCGAGGTCGCGTCCACTAGATGGTCGATCCTGGGAAGAGGGAAGTAGTCCTTTGGGCAAGCTCGGTTCAGGTCGGTGTAGTCGACGCACATGCGCCATTTACCGTTAGCCTTTTTCACCAGAACGGGGTTGGCCACCCAGCTCGGGTAATGAACTTCCTTGATAAAATCGGTTCCAAGGAGCTTCCTGACCTCCTTGTCGACTGCCCTCCATCGCTCTGGGGCTAGGTTGCGTTTCTTCTGTCTAACGGGCCTAACAGTTGAGACTGCAGGGGTTCCTCAATAGAAGCGCCGATCTGAAATACCCGAGCCGGGTCCTCTGCCGAAGCCGGGATGGGGATGGTCTCTTCGGTAGGCACAGCTCACTTTGCGAACTGCTCCATAGGTCGCTCTAGCTCGAGGTCGTCTGCTACCTTGGCCTTTCCTTTGAGGGCGGCTACGTAGCACTTGCGGGACTCGAGCTGGTCACCCCGCGTCACTCCGACTCAAAAGTCTGTAGGGAACTTCATTGCCAGGTGGTAGGTGGAGACTACTACTCGTAAGGCGTGGGTGATGGGCCCGCCTACTATTGCGTTGTACGGGGAGGGGGTCGCGACCACCAGAAACTCATGGTTGAGCCTTACCACACTAGGCCAGGTGCCAACCTCCACTGGTACAGTGACTCTCCCTAAAGGCCTGACCTCCTCACTGCTAAATCCTACAAGTGGAGTGTTTGCAGGCTTCAGGTCACTTTCCTGGAGCTGAAGCTGATCGAAGGCTGCCTTGAAGAGAATATTTGCTGAGCTGCCCGAGTCGAATAGGACGCGCCTGACCTCGAAGTCGTTGATCTTAATCTTTATGACGAGCGTGTCATCATAGGGATAATGGACCCCTCGCGTATCGTCTTCTATGAAGAATATCGGTTCCTCCATCCTTGACCGCTTTAGGGGGTTAAGCTCTTCCCTGGCGGCCTCGCGGGCTGATGACCGAGCTGCTGCCGAAGTGCAGCCCGCGACAATTGATCCTCTGACAATTACATGGATGGTCCCCTGGACTGGTCTCCCGTCGGGAGGCTGCCTCTGCGGCTGTTCTGCTTGTCTGCTGGACTCGGGAGCCTCTTTACTCTGCTCCCCGTGCCGACCTGCTTTATTATTATTATTATTATGTTGTACAAAATTTCTCAGATATCCACAACGAATAAGTTCTTCTATCTCGTCGCGGAGGTTCTTACAATTTTCGGTACTATGATCGTGATCTCTATGAAAACTAGAATACAAGTTTTTATTCCTAACATTGGGATCGGCCTTAAGTCAAGGTGGCCACTTCACATATGGGGCATCCTTGATCGCCATGAGGATCTCGGCCCACTTTGCGTTGAGGGGCGTATAATTCCTTTCTGCTACCGGAGCTCGGAAAGGCTGGATTGGCTTTGCCCCCCAAGCTTGGTCCCTTTTCTTCTTGCTGTCACTTGGAGCTGGGGGCTCTGGTTCCCTTTTTCTTTTTTCAAGGGCCTGTTCATCCTTTTGGTTGATCTCCTCCTCTGTCCCTATGAACCGATCTGCGAGTTCGAGGAACTCGGTCATGGTCTTGGGTTGGTTGACAACCACGTGCCACTTGAACTCCTTGTGGGTGATGCCCCGCTTGGCTGTAGTGAGCCAAACTGCAGGGTCTAAGTCGGGTATCTGTAAGCAAGCGTCATTAAACCACTTGACATAATTCTAGATGGACTCTCCTTCCCTCTGAACTATGCTAAGGAGGCTTTCTTGGGTCCTCGGGCACCTTTTACTGGTGACGAAGTGGGAGGTGTACGAACTGCACCCAGATCCTTATTGAACCTGGCGCGAGGTTTCGGTACCAAGTGCGGGCTACCCCTTTGAAAGTGGTGGAGAAGGCCATGCACATGCAAGACTCACTCGCTCTGGCTAGATGCATCTGGGACCGAAAGGCGTCCACGTGGTCATTGGGATCGAAGGATCCACTATACTTGTCCACGGGGGGAGCTTGAAGTTCCTTGGCATGGGGACAGCAAGGAGCTCTGGTGACAGGCGGGAAGGAACTGAAAGAAGTGGAGTAGCTTTTACCTCGCCCAAACTTACCTCTACCTTTCCTTTGAGCTCGGGCAGATCGCGGGTGGCAGTTCGGCGAGCTCGGCGATGCCTTCGCTACTTCTTAGCTGGCTCGGCGTTGGTGCTACTGGCCTCGGTATTACTGAGCACGATGGGCCCAAGGAAATTCTCGGACGGCTGTCGGTAGCTACGAATAGAGGGACCTTGTTCCAGGTCGTTGACCAGCACTTCAAACCGGTTTTCGGCAAGCAAAGGTTCAAACTGCGAATCTGAGGTGATACCGGCCTAACCGGTTGGGAGGCCCCCAACCTAACTGCAGGCCACAAGGCGGGGGTAGGGTGTCTTTCCTTCCTTCCATGGGATGATACCGAGGTTTTTCCTCAGCGGGAAGGAAATTCACTTCGGCGGTGAGGCTTGGTTGGCTGCGCAACTAGATGCCGATGAGGGAGTGAAGGAAACTGTTGCTGATACTGATATTGGGAAACTTGGTGCAACACTTGCTGCTGGTGGAACTGGAGTTGCTGGAACTGTTGCATCTAAGCCTACATGGCTCGCATGCATTGCATCAGATTCTCAAGCTGACCTTGGCTGGCCACCGGAGGGAGGATGGTGGGTTCAGCGAAGGTTGTTGCGACTGTAGAAGGCAGTGGAACAATCATGGGTACCACCGTCTGAGGCACATTCAGACTTGGAACCCCGTCCACAGAGAGGGGGACGGTGAACTGCCCGATGCAGAAGGTGGGTAACTGGGGTTGTTCCTCAGAGGTGTTCTGGCGTCCGGCGTTGCTAGAGGAAGCCATAGGTGTTAGTAATGCTGATGAGTTCTTTGAAGAGAGTTGCACAGAAGTTAAAGGAAGGCCTTTTGAAGCGGTTCCCACAGACGGCGCCAAATGATGTAAGCTGGCTGAAACTTGGCTCCTAGCTGTAACAAACGACACCTGAGATAAAGAGGAACGTGAAGGGTTCCTGGGGAGCTCTCCCGGCGGGAACACTCCGATGGCTATGTTAGAACTCTGAGGAAAACTCAAAGAAGACACAGAGAGTTAAGAGTGCTGAAGTGCTAGCTTCAATACCTTTGTTTCGTGAGGGTTGGGGTCTTCTTATACCAGAGCTCAGTCACATCAGGCATAACCACCACTGCCCTAACCGTTACTGCCAGGACTGAGGTGGCAGGTGCAGGTTGCTGCTGCAGGGTACGAACTCGTCAGGCGTGCCATGCTTTTTAGAGACGGTAGGCACGACGCCGCTTGGCAAGAGATGTGGGCACTGCCACCAGATCTGACAGGTACGGATGTCAGGCAGATCTTCTCTGTAGGCTGCCGAGGTACTTTGTACCAAACCACCTGAGGCTGGGTTGCCTTGCACCGAGGTGCTCGCACTGGAAGCAAGCCTTGAGCAAGTACGAACAGGAGTTTCGACGGTGCTGCCTTGAGGTGTTTCTCCCTCGGGACACTTAGCCAAAAGCTGGGGTGCTCCCTTCTTAGGAAGGGAGAGCTCGGGGCCCCTTAGGAGGAGCTCGGGTCTCAAGGGGAGTTTGGGTCCCTTTGCACGGGGGGAGCTCGGGGCGCTCCACCTTTAGGCTTGGGGCGAGCTGGGCCTTGCTTCTCGGCAAGTTGTCACACCCGCCAAGTCGTTTGGTCAGGCCTTGGTGAACTTGTTACGCCGAGTTGTGGTCAGGCTGTAGCGCTGAGTTGTTGCTTATGCCAGGTCATATACATATGTCCCCGTGCTACAAGGTCGGGCCAAATCACCCTACATCACTATGTATGTATATTTATAATTAGGATGGACTTGGGCCGAGTTTAGGCTACCTAAGGGCTTGCCCTGGGCCCCACCTAAAAAATAAAAAAGCCCAAAGTCTTGGGCCCGATGACCAAAAATTCAAGCCCAACCCATGTAATTTTTTGATCTTGGGTTGGATCCTCCAAGTTGCACCCCTAGGGTGGAGTTGGGTCAATGGTACCCAAGGTTGTAAAGGGTGAAGGTGGATTGGATCGAGGGGAGGGTCAAAAGCAAATTTCTTTATATCAATTAGGGTTTGAAGTTGTTACTCTATTAGGGTTTTGTTTTCTTAGTTCTCTATTCAGCCATTAGAAGTCACCATTGAAGCCGCTACATTATCAAGGTTTGATTTTTTTTCTCAATTCTCTATTTCACCAATGAAAGTCACCATCATGGTTTTGAAAAAAACAAGACTAGATGGTTGGATCGGTTGACCTGGGAACTAGTCAGGTAACCAATTTTGTTTCACCCTAAAACCGCTTTTGGCCAAAAACCGTTGATTTGGTTAGCGACCCATTGACCCAGGCGATTGAACCGTTGACTTGGACAATGTTTTTTGGTCATTTGTTATGTTTAAGTCTGAACGGGTCATCCATTCAAACAGATGGGTAGACCATTCGACACGAGAATCGGTCCCTAGAATGGTTCTATGTTCGGTCCGGTTTTTAAAACCTTGCTCACCATTGAAGCTACTACTATGATGTTAGTGTTTGAATTGTTTTCTCAATTCTTTGTTCCGCTAGTGGAAGTCACCATTGAAGCTATTACTCCAATGTTAGGGTTTGAAAATTTTTCTCAATTTTTTGTTATGCCATTAAAACTATTAGGGCAAGGGTTAAGGGAAGGAGTCCAGATTTGCTCCTCATAGAGCACGCCTCACACCGACCTCACAGCATGTCCTAGCCACACATCAAGAATATCTCCAGTTCTTGTATTTATTATTTATGGGGAAATATTTCCAATATAGGGTGGAATGTGGTTGTGAGGTCGGTGTGAGGCGTGCTCTCTTAGGAGCAGATCCCAATTCTAAGGGAAGGGTCAAAAGTAAATCTCATTGCTACTGTTTCTCAGTTATTAAGGCCCTATTTGACAATGTTCCCATTTGTTTTTGTTCTTTTAGTAATGCTTGTGCTAGAACAAGAATTTTATTTCTTGCTCCTCAGGAATAATAGAGGCATTTGACAAATTGCTCTTTGAGAATGGATTTCTGTTCTACAAAAACAGAAACAACGTTTGGATAACGAAACAATTTCTTAACATCAGTTCTACAAATTCATCCCCAATAAGTCTAAAATTAAACATGTTTCACGCCAAAACGATGTGTTTAAAATTGATCATTGGGGATAGTCTTCTAAGAGGAGATGATCGTTGCAAAAGTTATTGATAAAAAAAGTATAATTTTAAGATGAAAAAACAGAGCATCCAATGATCCAATGTAAAAAACGACAACAAGGAAGACAAGCTTACCTACGTGATTCTTATTGGAAAAGATGATTTGTTGGAGATGAGTTTTTGGTCGTTGTCCAATCCTTGGCATAGCCTCAACTTCTGGCTCCCTGGTTTGTAGCAGTAGAAGCTTGAACGAATGAAGATTTGGGGCTAGGGCTTAGAGAGTTGGAGTTTATAATTATGCATGAAATGACAATGTTGCCCCTTCTCTCACGTGGGAGCACCACGCACGTAGGGGTGGCAACAGGGCAGGTTTGGGGAGGATTTTGTAAATCCTAGACCCTATTCGCCTTCTTAAACTTTCCAACCCATACCCGCCCCAAAACCCATAGTTGGTTGGATTTTGAGAATCCAAACCCTCCCTAAACACCAAGGTTTTTAATTATTTGATTAAGACATGTAAGAACACATCAACTAGCAATTATCCTTCACATAAAATTCAAAATATTATTAAATTCAACACCTAGTACATAAAGTTTGTATGCTTCCCAACAATATGTGGGTCGGGTTTAGCCTAAACCTATACCCGTAGGAGTTGTAGAATCTCAAAACCCATCATTTAAGCAAGAAAACCCGTCCCCGTCAGGGAGGGTAGGGGCAGGTACCCACCAGGTACGATAGAAATTGCCATTTCTAGGTGCACCTATTCATAAATAATGGGGGATGATGAAGGGAAATTTGGCCCGACCTCGCAATCGCCCGACACGTGGCAAAGGCAAGCAACTTGGGACAGTAAAGCGCCCGAAGCGAACATCGGAAGCAAGTCCAAGCTCACTATCGAGTCCGAACTCCAGACCGCTCTACTAAGTCCGAGCTCCCTACCAAGAGTCCGAGCTCCCTACTAGGAGCCCGAGCTCCCTGTTAAGAGCGAGCTCCCTGTTAAGGGTCCGAGCTCCCTAAATAAGAACCCGAGCTCCCTACTGGGAGCCCGAGCTCCCTACTGGGAGCCCGAGCTCCCTATTAAGAGCAAGCT
>NW_010729088.1:606766-622740 GCF_000365185.1 Nelumbo nucifera
CTTTGAAAGACTCTAACTTGAGTTTCGGAGCCCTTACGCCGGGTTCTCCCCGGAGCTTCTCTTCTCCTTCCGTTTCAGGTCCCTGCCACTCAGTTCAGAGGCAAGATCGTTGACAGCTAAGATCGGCCAGATTGTGCATCATCAGGGGATGTTGTGAGAACCACACATTCCTTAAGAACGTTTTCTTTGAGAGTATCGATTTGTCACTCTGGAAGAACATGTTTTTTGGGTGTTGTTCTCACTCTGGAATGGTTTATTTCTTGCTTTTTTTTTTTTTTGCCAAACATGTTTCTGTTCCGTAAGAGCTTCAGAATTTGGATAGATGATGCTCTTATTGAATGTCTCTGCAGATTGAAATATTTTCTCTTCTTTCCTGTTGCCACCACCTGTATCTTTTTTTCTTATATCCTGTATTCCTGTCCGCCATTGTTTAAAGGTTTCATTATATCCGAAATTAGTAAGTTTCCATGGTCTCCTCTTATTTTCATTATTTGGATAGTTGCAGGACAAGACTGTTTTCTTGGTTTCAATCTATTCAAAATTTCTCGGTTTCAATCTGTTCAAATTTTCTCTGTTTAAATGTTGCTGTTGCCGCTCGTATTCACTCTGAGTTTCTAGCCGCTGGAAATAATTTATTTGAGTTTGTATTTAAATTTGCTTGTAATTATTAAGAACCTCTGCAATCGGATGAGTATGATTAGGTTTTACAGTTCCATATGTATTTTGTTTTTGAAATGCTCTAAGGTAGAGGATCTAAGTTTCAACAACAAATTCAGTATTCATGAATCGTCCTCGTGGAAAATTCTGCAAACAACTCAGAGTATTAGTTGCATACTTGCATTTTTGAGAATTCTGCAAACACTTAGGCTATGTTTGGTTTGGAGGAAAAGATAGGGAAAGGAAGGGAAAGACAGGGAAATCAAAACAAGCTTTATAAAGATTTACCTACCTTTCCCTACATTTTCCTTCAAACCAAACATAGTCTTAAGAACCTCTGCAACCAGATGAGTATGATTAAAGTAGAATTTGAATTTGTTGCATTTTTTTTTTTGAAATTTATGCTTTTTTTGAAACCTGGAATAGTGAAATGTTATTTTGAGGGACTTACTTTAAACTTGAAAAATCACCAGGCTACTTTTTTATTATATATATATATATATATATATATATATATATATATTTATATTTATTATTTTTCTTGTCGTTTTTGCACAATTTTCTTTTTTAGATGAAATTTGAAGACAGAAAGTTATAGAAGATATTCCACAAAAGAAAAGGAGAGGATCTGAGAGAAGGATCATTTGTTATTATTATCCCCTTAGAGTCCTGCCAATGTTTTTTTTAATAATTTTTCATTGTTATGCATATGGATTAAATGAAAGTTTTGACAGTCCACTTTTGTTACCATAGATTCTCAATTCAATTATGTTCTATTTATGTGAAAAAAAAAAGATTTTATTTGTAGGCTTCCAACTTGAAAGGGGAAAATTTTGAGGTGTTGCATTTCTTGAAAACCTTATAGCATGAATCCGAAGAATGCCCTATCATATTGTAGTTCTTTTCCTATTTTTTTACTGGAAGGAAATGAAACAAATGACAGATTCAATTCCTCTATCGTAGCTTCTACTTATAGGCATTTCCCTTCCATGGAGAGAATTGGCCTTTCTTTTGCAAGTATTATACTTGAAGATCTTACAATATATATCTAATGAACACCCTTTCATTTTGTAAACCAGGTTTCTTCTTAAATAAGAATCGTTAGTCCTTTTCTCATTTTTGTAAGTTTTCTACAATATGCAGTCCACCCCTTCCAATACCTCACAAGCAAAAACTCTTATTTGATAAGACTCTTCCAACGTCTACCTACAGATTAACTTTTAGCAGGATATCTGTGATTTGATTTACCTCCCAAAAAGCAGTGAAAGAAGTACATTCCAAGTATTTAGGGTTCTATGAGTAGAAACTTGAGCAGGGATCATCCAGGAGTGACACTCCTTTTTGTTTTCTTTTTTCGATACTTAGTCATTGACTCAAACCGGTAACCTATCCATACTTAAACCCATTTTCTTTGGTCTGGTTTGCTGTTTGTAAATTTCAACCTACAATACCAAGTTTTTTTTTTTACCTTTTGACAGTGCTGTTTGTTTTTTTTTTTTTTGCCTTTATTAATATGACACATTCTTATCAAACAACATCCGATTCTTTATCCTAAAATATAATGAAATGCAATTGAAATCACAAAACTAATCTCTTTATATACGGGTAAAAAATTTAAGACCTTCACATGGACTTATTTGGACTTGCCTTTAGGGGTTTTTTTGGATGTAGAGAGCCAATTGTCTAGAATTAGGAATACAAGGTATTTAACATTACATTAGCTACCTGAAGTAATGCAATTGGGAGAGGAATACATACATTTTATATGTTATGTTTGATTTTATTTCTACATTTTCACTTTGAATATATTATGTTTCTTTACCTGCTATTTTTATGTGTTACACTTTGAGTCAATAAGCTTTTTAAAACATTTAGTTTCTTTTTAAAATTAAAGTTTGCATTTTTCTGAGTTGGTAAAATTGTTATTTTTAGACTTAATTGTTTTTTAATTTTTAAAAAATTACTTCTAGATTACTCTAGGAGTCAATAGTTTCGTGTTTATGGGTAATGTAAGGCTTGTTTAACCAGTCCGAAACAGGTAGGCACACATGGTGAGTACATTGAGTAAGCAGTAAGCACTTTGAAAATTTTTTGGCACCATTCCCTCAAAATACCCTCAGCCTGCCCTTAAAAAGGATTAAAAACAACTTTTGGTACAGTTGCCAAAATTTTTATCAAGTGCTCATTGAACGCTTACAATGCTATGCCTACTAATTGGGGCTCTTGTTTAACATATCTTTCAAAGTTCAACTCATGTATCACCACAGTAGAGAGTATTGTTCTTGACCAATAACATGCACATGTGTCATATCATGTTAACTAACTTCTACCCAAGGATCAAAATATTGGTATCAAATATCGTATTGGTCCTATCAGACAATTTAGGTACAGATATAGATATGAATACAGATACGCTTTGGAAACGCATGGATACAAATGAAAAATATAAAAACACATGGATATACTATGAAAATAGATACAAATTTCATAAATACATTAATTACACTACTTTTAAGGTCAAAATAACCACAAATAAGATATAAATACATAAGAAATGTATATTTTAATGGTATATATAAAGAAATATATTGCAATTAATATTATGGAATGCATAGATATTATACAACTTTATTGATAATCCATCAATTAAGAGTCTAAGACTCATATTGTATAGATCTTTACAAATTAATGCATGCATAAAACCATTACTATGTTATATTCTATCTAATTCCAAGACACAAACAAATGCTATTATATTTTAATTACTATGTCAATTATTTTCAATTTTAATATTTTTACTTTTCAACATTAACAAAAAAAAGTCAACCAAATATTAAATTTTGAAATTTTTGATAAACAATATATTTATTTTTGTAAATAATAAATATGTTATTATAAAATGTAAATGAAAATATTAATTGATAATTTATAAAATATATAACGTTAACTTAAAATATTTCATATCTATATATTAAAAATTTTAAAAGCATATAATATTACAAATTCATAATTTTTAATTACTAAAATGATTATTCCATTATTAACACTTTTATTTCAAATTAGTGAATTAAAATATCAATTAATAATTTATAAAAATATATTAAAATTATATAATATATGAATTTTAAGTACTAAAATAATTATTCTATTATTAATATTTTTATTTGTATAAATTTATTAAGTAAAAAAAATCAATTTTTGATATAAATATAAATTTGGTAGATAATTTATTTTCTTTATATTTATAAATATTAAATTTTAATATTATTCTATTTAATTTTAAGTTGGAACAATTGAATATAAAGATATCACATTATTGTATTTCATTTATCATCACAAATTAAAAGGTGGCTTAGTGGCTTAAGTTGCTAAGCACCCTAAATCGCAAGTAAGACATGGGTTTGAATCGCACTATATGCAACATTTTTTAGGATAAGAAGATGCGCGCGTATTTGTGTATTGTGTGTATTGGTCCATATCGGTATCGATCGATACGGTGTGATACGCACCGATACAATACTGTATCGTAGCGATACGCATAATTGGCACGATACAATGCCAGTTGTAGCGTATCCCATATCCACTACCATCGAACGTATCGTATCGATATTTTAATCCTTGCTTCTACTGTTATTTCAACGTCCAACATTAACAACCTATCCAACTATATCCTTGCAAATGAGGGTAACATAACTTCCACCTAACTAGATCCTTGTGATCCTTCAAACACTTACAACTAGATTGAGAAAAAACTAGAGCATTAGTCCAAAAAGATTCAATGAGAACTTTGCATAAGTGAGTTCAGGTGTTCAACAACTAAGTCATGGTGTTTAGGTTCCACCCAAGAAACTTCGGGGCTTTGGTCACTTTAAAAGCCTTCGATGTACATGCTACAACTGGATTTTGGGCCGAAGGATGTCTTATATGGAGCTGATAGAAGGATTACCCCTGTTGAGTAGAGGTGTCAATGGACCGGTTTTGGATTGGACCCCGTCCAAACCAAAATCAATTTGGATGGATTGGATGAACCAACAAGACATTGAATTGGACGAGTCCAGACTTAGGGCCTGTTCGTTTGCTCTGACTATGACATCTGAAAGTGCAATAATTACATTAAGAGTTACATTGATATTGGTGAAGGTGAACTTTTCTTTCCTCTAAACTCTGAATGCAAAGAATGTTGTTCTGAATTCAAAAAATTGTTAAATATCCACTTTACACCTATATATGAGATTTTTTGCTTGTGTTTTGGGGGTATTATTAGAAAACAAAAAAGTTGTAAGATTCTTCTTTAAGAGATAAGAGATAAAAGGAAACGAACAAACCCTTAATGGTCTAAAGTATTTATTGGATTGGATTGGACCTGGTCCATTCATAATGAATTTATATTGGATTGGGTTGGGTTGAGCCAATATTTGGTCCAATGATAAAAGATAAGAATTATCAACCTACCAGTTCAAAAGAGAGAAGAACAAGAGTTTAAGGGGTGTTTAATTTGAAAACTCTTGCTCTTATCTCTTTTGATTTGCTAGGTTGATAATTCTTATCTTCTATCAATGGACAAAATATTCGCTCAATCCAACCCAATCCAATATAAATTTATTATGGATGGACCGGGTCCAATTCAATCCAATAAATACTTTGGACCATTAAGGGTCTGTTCATTTCAACTTATTTCTTAAAGAGGAATCTTACAACCTTTTGTTTTCCAATAATACCCCCAAAATACAAACAAAAAATTTCATATATGGGGTTAAAATGGATATTTAACAATTTTCAGAATCCAAAATTCACAAGAGCCTTTAGAGGGGCTGAAATAGAAATACAAAGAATAATAAAAGAACAAAACAATAGGAACATAGTAATACAATGCATTAAAAATGTATTCACACTCCCCCTCAAATTGATGCTGGGACTAGGGGTGGCAAATGGGTGGCATACTAACCCACTGGCCCATTTGCCACCCATGTTAGTGGGTCACAACCCACTTTGACCCTAACCCATCCTAATCCATCCATTCTACCCTCTAACTCAAATTAGACCCTTTTTTCTCTATTCCAATTGCATAAAAACATAAAACTATATATTTTAATTAAAAAACAAAAAAATCATTTTTTCAAATAAAAAATAAAAACATTAAAACACAAAAGCATGGTAAAAAATATACATTTTGTGTAAAACATTAGAAATTGCATAAAAACTTGGGAAATGATTAAAAAATTAAATAAAAGTATAAAAGAGAAATTGTGAAAAACATAGAAAATTGCACAAAAATAGGAAATTTGCAAGAAGTTTCAGGAAAATTCAGAAAAATGCAAAAAAATTTTGCAAAAAATACAAAAATAAAGAAAAATAGAATTTGAATAAAAACAAGAAAAAATTATAGAAATTGTAGAAAATACATTAAATGATAAAAACTGCAGAAAACACATAAAATTAATAAAATAATAAGACATATATATTTCAGCCAAAAGTACGAAATTACATAAAATACATAAAAATGGTGAAATTTTAAAAATAAAATTATATATTTCAGCTAATGCCAAAAAATACAGAAAATGATAAAAATTTAATACATATAACCAAAAAAAGTAAAAATCATAGAAAATACATTTAATGATGAAAATGCATAAAACAAATCAAATGATAAAAAATTCCAAAAATATATATTTCAACCAAAAACAAGAAAATGGAAAATTCTGGAGAAAATGCTTAAATGCAGAAATTAATAGAACATTGTAGGAAATTATAGAAAATGCAACTTGTAAAAATTTACAAAAGAAATGCAAAAAAATACAAAAATTTTTGCAAAAGAATGTAGAAAATGCAAAATTGGGAGGTTGATTTTTGAACGTGTGAGGTGAAAACCCATTGTTAGACATAATGTAGAAAATTTTGGAGCTAGAATCGTTGATCTCCCACATAAATTTGTAGTTCATTACCAATATATAAAAATACCAGATTACAGCATAGTTTATCCTATGACTCATAGGATGTCTCATGGTGTTGGCTCCACCATTAAACTGGGGAACGTCAACATTTACACAGAAAAGAAAGATTGGAAATCAAGGGAATCTTATTCAAAAGAGAAGATATAATTAACTTGTAAGATAACTAGATAACTAGATAAGAATCCAAATCTCATCATTCATATCGTGGTTCTTGTCAGTAATTTCATTCAGAGAAGTGAAACTTGGGAAGAAGATGAAGAGGAGTCTTTTCGCTTTTTGGTTCTTCTCCAACTTGAAGAACCATGTGTCAGACGATACAAAGGAAATGACCACAATAGTTGTAGAACTAGAAATTTGGATCTTGAGTCTACTATCAAGGCCATCAAATGATCATAACTTTTCAAAAGTTGCGGAGGAAGTGATCCTGTCACTCACCCACTCTCTTTAGATCCAAGAGCAGCGGCAACTTGATTAGCTATTTAATGGGGCTTGTCTAGCGATGGCCGCTGCAAACTTGATTTGCAACTTGAAGATCTACAACTTGGCTCGTAAGCTGAAGTCAACAGTGACGCCCATTGTGAATATAAATGCATGGCCGGAGACAGCATCTCTGCTTACAAAAGAAGGGATAGAGACGGAGAGACAGAGGGTGCAGAGGGTTATGTTCGGCTTTCTAATTTTCAAACCCTAAGGCCTAAACAAGAAATGTAGTAACCTATGCTTACCCCTGACCCAATCCTTTTTCACTTGACCATAATGGGTCATTTGACCCATCTTGACCCACTACTCAAATGGGTGGGCCAGATGGGTTAAGGTCAAAATTGCCGGACATGAGCATCAATTTGTCCATAAGAAATAAATGCCTAGATCTTGTCATGGGCTTCGTAAATATACTAACAATCTGTAAGTCTGAAACTACATGAGGAGGAGAGATGGAGCCAACTAGGGGTGGCCATGACCCGAGCTTTTCACAAGCAATTCGAGTTTGGCTTGACTTGGTCTAAACCGAGCTCAAGCCTAATTAATAGGCTCATTTGCTAAACGAGCCTATGCATATATACATAAATATTATATATATAATATTTTTATTTTTTATATAATAATAACTAAGTATTATAATTCTTGATTTTTTAAATATCAAATAAAAAATATTTTTTTTTATAAAACATTTGACTGATAGTCAAGCTCAAGCTTACGAGCTTTAGACTCGAGCCAAACTCAAGCTCAAATCTTTAACTCGAATCGAGCTCGACCTCATACTTTCTTGGCAAGTAAAGCTCGAATAGCTAGATATTCAGCTCGACTCGGCTTAGCTTGAATCCACCCCTAGAACTAGCAAGAAATAAGTCTCCAATAAAGTGACAATCCACTTCAATATGCTTAGTCCTCTCATGGAATATTGGATTAGATGTAACATTTATGGCTTATGTAGATGACTTACAAAATGTCTGTTGTTTCTTGCATTTCCAAGAAATGAGGGAATCTCCCATAAAGACACACCATCTTGAAGTAGACCGTTTGGTGTTAGGGCTGCCTACCCAATCTACGTCACTAATAGGCCCTCAACTGAATAGGAGGATGAAGGAAAGAATAATTCCTGAGATAAAGTGCCACAAACATAATGAATACTAATGTACAACAATCATGTGGGGTTGAGGAGGGGCTAAAACAAATTGATTAACCTAAGTTGCATGAGAGATGTCTAGATGGGTCATGGTGAGATAAATGAGAGAACCAACAAGTTGCCGATATTGAGTGGCATCAAGAAGAAAGTTGCCGTCTGACTTAAACAACTTAACATTGAGCTCCAGAGGAGTGTCAACCTATTTGGAGTTTGTAATACCAGTAAGTTTAATAAAATCGAAAGCATATTTTTGTTAACAAACAAAATAACTTCAATTACTATGTCGAATTCCAACCCCAAGAAATAAGTAAGGGAACCCAAGTCTTTCATATGAAAGGAGTTATGAAGAAGATTTAGTTCTTGAATTCCATTATCATCATCTTTAATCAATAACATATCATCGACATACAACAAAAGAATCATGATTCCTTGAGATCTTTGACGGACAAAGAGAGATTGATCTGAGGTGCTCTATCTATATTTAGAAGCAATAACAACACCACAAATTTTCTCAAACCATGCCCGGTGAGCCTGTTTGAAGCCATATAGGGACTTCTTTAATTGATACATAAGGGAGGGATCACGACTGTATCTAGAAGGAAGTTTCATGTACACTATCTCCTTTAATTCACCATGGAGAAAAGCATTCTTCAGCATCTAGCTGATGGACCATGAATGCACAATAAAAAGAGATAAGAGAACACAAACTATAGTAATCTTGGCAACTAGCGCAATTGTCCCTTCATAGTCAATGCCATATTCCTAGGTGTAACCTTGAGCAACAAGACGAGCCTTGTATCGATCTAATGAACCATTAGACTTCAGCTTAATCGTATAGGCCCAATGACTTCCAATGATAGAAGCATTTGATGGGAAACCACAAGACCTCAAGTGTCATTCTCATGTAAGGCATGAATTTATGCATCCATAGCTTCTTTCCAATGAGGACTAATAATCGCCTATTGACATGAACGGGGGATATCTGTGGTAGATAACACGACAAACAATGAATTATGGTTTGAAGGAAAACCATAGTGGTTAGGAGGTCTAGAAATACAAGAAGAATGACAAAGGGGTACAGTATGAATGGTAACATAATATAAAGGAACACCACTTACGAAAGGATCAGTAGAGTGATGATCTGAACCGGTTGAAGCGAGGTTATAGGCGTAGGATCTGATCTGGGGCACGTAACCTTTTACGAGAGAATACAAGAAAATCCTTAAAACCAGTTAGAGGTGAGAATCCTCTGAATTAAAATTCTTCAAAACAGAGACAGATGATGCAAATAATCTAGCAACAACAACAAAAAAAGGAGATATGCTAAGGAAAGACAACATTCTAAGAAATGCAAATCCAATGAATAAAGGGATCATAGCAAAGAAATCCTTTATGTTCTAGACTATAGCTCATAAAAGCACACATAACAGATTGTGCAGATAACTTAGAACGTTCACAAGATGGAAGATGAACAAAGCAAAGACACCCAAATATATGGACTCTATACATGCCTGGAGGACAACCAAACAGTTTCTAGAAATGAGACATATTGGCAATGATAGATGAAGGAACATAATTGATTCAGAAAACAGTCGTACTAATAGCCTCCACCCAAATGAAGGGTCATGAGATTCTTGCAATAGAGTTCTTACAACACTAAGCACATGTCTATTCTTATGCTCAACCACTCCATTCTACTGAAGTGTATCTGGACAACTTTGTTGAACTTGTATACCATGGTTCTTTAAATAAGATAGAAAGTCTCCACTAGTTTATTCTCCCCCTAAGGCTAAGTGGAGAATACACACATGAGACTGGAATTAGGCTCGTACCATGGTATGAAAAAGGCAAAATGTAAGATAAACTTTTGATTTATGTCAAAAATAAATAAATCCATGTGTACTTGGTTCAGTCATCAATAAACAAAACAAAGTACTTGTATCCAAGCCGAGAAACAATAAATGAAGTCCAAACATCACTATGTATGATCTCAAATGGTGAGGTGGCATGCTCAGATGTGTGAGAAAAGTTTAAAGTGCGACTCTTACTTAAACAACAGGAAACACATGAAGTATCAAAAGTATGTAAAGGGGGAACATTATTTTTAATGGAACCATAATCAAATAAAGCTTTAATTTTTCAAAATGTTGGTGTCCAATCGTTTATACTATAAATTGCAAATATTATTTCTTTGTCCAACAAAGGAACCAGAAAAAGATGAGCTAAAGTAAGCTAATGATGTTGATGCTTGAGGATTCCTGAACTCCAATGCAAAAAGATGGCTCAGCTTATGCCCCTTCCTTTTCACTTTCCCAGTATATCGATCCTGGATCAAATAACCATTATGACAAAATGTAAGCGTATGACCTTCATCAACAACTTGACCAACAAAAATTAGACTAGTAGTAAGGTTAGGAACAAAAAAAATGTTTTGAAAAAAAGAAATGAGGCATTAAATGGAAGCTTAAGGGACAAATCATTGCAACTAATGATTTTCAATTTTTCACCATTAGCCATAATGACATGTCTATGGTTGGTCACAGAAGTGTTATCTGGGGGTTCAAGGTAGGCACCAGTCATATGATTAGTTGCTTTTGAATCAATGATCCAAATGTAAGACAGAATAAAAATAACCAGAAACTCAGCAAACAAGCTGATAGCAGAAAAGGCAGAGGATACTAGTTGTCAAATTTTTCCTTCATCCATGGATGTAGACAGTTCACCCTTAGTAGAAGAATCGCCCTTGGTAGAAGAGATATCAATGGTTTGTCCCTCAGTTACTTGATATGCACGTGGTTGGTTCTTCTTTTGAACAACCTTAGATGGCTTAATTGGACAATCTAGAATGATGTGACCATGCTATTTACAATAGGTGCAAACATTCCTCTTCTGCAATGAGAAGCAATGTGTCCAAATCCCTTATATTCATAACACTGAGTTTTTGAGAAGTCTTTAGCACTAGATTTCTTACTCTTAAACAACAACGTCAGTGCCCTAGAATACATTGATTTCCCCTCAATACTTGCAGCAGTAAGGAATCTAGTCTCTTTCATTCTTTTCTCAAAAGTTCACCTATCATTGAATCCAAATCTAGAAGAGTTCCTTTACTCAATATATTACACATGATCAAGGTTTTTAAAATCGAATTAGACAACGAATCGGTCAGGGGTTCGGTTCCCGGGTCGAACGGTTCTACTGTTCAAACTAAATGGATGGCCTATTTTGACAAAAAAATTAAAAAAAAAAGGCCAAACCGTTGGACGGTTTGAATGCCCAAGTCAGTGGTTTGCTGACCAAATCAAAGGTTTTTAGGGAAATAACGGTTCTGGGGTAAAATAGAACCAGTCACCTACCCAATTCCTGATTTTTCGATCCAACCATCCGGTCTGATCTGATTTTGAAAACCATGGACTTGATTATTTCATATTCAAGTCTTAATCTCATAAGAAAGTGATTCACCTTCCTCTTCTCAAAATGTTGTTGGAGATACTTGACACATTTTGTGGAGTCTGAAGGCTCTATATGGATAAGTTCATATTCCACCCACAAGTCAAGGAAATCAGCATAATATTCTTGAACCTTCCTATCTCCCCATCAATAAGCAAAAATCTAAGAGCCAATCTGATATTGTCTTGACATATAGGATTGATGATATACTTTCTCCAAGTATACATACATCTCATAGGCAATACACATTCTTCTCATGGGTACTGCAATATGAGATATTATCAAACTAAGTATCCAAGAGACTATTTTCCCATTATCCAGATTCCGATGTGAATAAGCCTTGGCATATGTCTCATCTAGCTTAGTGACCTTTCCATTCAAATATCCCTCCACACATTTTCCCTCAACAAAGAAATTAAAATGGAACTTCCACATACTGTAATTAGTTCCATCAAACTTTACAGGAATAATATCAGCCATTCCAAATTACAACCACACTTCAAAAAAGTTCACAATACTGAAATCGATGCTAAAGAGTAGAAGTGTCCGTGATTAAACACCCAATAAAAATCAGATATAGTTCAAATCAAATGTTGAAGTAATATTTCACAAAACAAAAGGTGATTATATTGTAGAAATCTTACTACAGGAGGTTTAAATTGGTAACAGTCCAAGAAAGGAATGTTTCAGGACCGCTAAACATAAGGTGGAATCAAAACCCTAGCAAAAATGACTCAATCTTCAAATCAGATAAAACCAATAGTTATGAGAAGCCAGGGCAACACCAACTATGGAGTCTTGGGCTGACTGAATCAGCTGATTTGAAGAAATCAAGCAAACACTAACCTATTAGGCATCTTTTCTAGAGAAAACTTATCACCTTCGGCTGATCAGAACAGCCGAAAGAAACACTAACCTGAGTTGGACATGACCTGCTCTAATACCATGTCAACCTAACAGTTCAATAAGAGAGAATAGCAAAAGTTTCAGGGGTGTCTAATCTGAATACTCGACCCCCACTCCAAAGAGTCACATATATCTAATAATATGAATAATTACAGAAGAGCCATTGAAGGACTAAAAGATAAAAATGAGAAAATACCAAAGAACCCTTAAAGGGGCTGAAATAGAAATACAAAGAATAAGAAACAAACAAAGCTATGTACAACAAGCAGGGACTCTAGTAATACAATGTATCAAGTGTCTTCACAAGAAGAATATAGGTATAAATGGACTAGATTTGGGTTAAAACCAATATAAATTAAAACAAATTTGAATAGATTGGACGGTCCAAACATTAAATTAGGCCAGTCCAAAATATTCATTGGATTGGATTGGACCTGGTCCATTTGTAATGGACTCACATTCGACTGGGTCAGATTGGACCAAATCCAATCCAGTTGACACCCCTAGATACAAGTATTCCATTTAATAAAGCTAAGACCAAACTTCGATAATTGGTTCATATACAACAAAGCCTTATTCCCCTATTTTGGTCAGCTTCACATACCCCATTCCACCGATATGCGGATCCACCCCCTCTTTGTCAAACCAGGCTGTCTGAAAGCGTAGTCGTCGTTTCGTCAATCTTGGCACCATCTAAATAAATTATCCAGTCTGATGGCTAGGGGTATTGGCCCCCTGGCCTCTGACGTAACTGTTAGTCATCATCATCATATAGGGCCTGCTACATGAATCCTGTCTTGCCATTGTCAAATTCTGTTCAGTGGCATATCCATTATGAAATTATGAGCCCTACCTATGCCCCAGATTCTTGTATCCCCTTCACCTTGTAACAAATGACTTTCGATCGGGTGCTGCAAATGGTCTTTTCTGTGCACAACCAAACCATCTTGTAGCATTCGGTAGCAGTGACCAACTCAATCCTACTTATGAGTTGTGGAATGTGGAACCGATAGTAGCGTTATTAGTTCTAATAAACCTAAAGACAAAGAGAAAAGTAAGATGGACAAGAAAAGCTTCGAGATTAGAGTAAATCATGGCATTGTGGCCCGTCTTCAAAATCATGGCCGAGAAATGCAGTGTGGCCCGCCTTGAAAATCATGGCATTGAAATAGGAGAATCTACATCCTACCATACATATTTTTTCAAGGTTGGAAGGAACCTTTGTTGACAATCAAATGCCGGTGTCCCGAGGAGCGTTGAGATTTGAATGGCTAGCAAAGGTTGCCATCGTCTGTCCACCGAAGCCACGAGACATACATGGGTAAAGTTAGAATTTTAATATAAGATTCATATGAATTCACATGTATATGTTACAAAATGGTCCAGTAATGGAGGGCATGTTTGTGTCAAGTGAGGCCATCCAAAGTATAGTTTCGGAAACCATTGGGTACAGCTTAAGTAATTAACCCCTACTTCAATACATTAGAAGTAATACCACTAATATATTATTAATAATTCTTTATTGGTAAAAGTAAAACATTATTAATAAATTTCACCTTTACTAATAAACTTATTCACCAATTATCCCAAAAAACACGTACACATCATTGGTTTCTGATTTCAATCAATATTCTTGTATCACAAATCATAGAAAAAGTTGAGTCAAGTCAAATCGTAAATCATTCTTTCAATTAATAAGATTCTTCTCTTTTTCACAAACTTGTTAACAAATTATATATAATGGTTTCATCTTATTTTTAGTTCATATCTACCATATATGAACCTCAAACAATAGAATTTACCACTACATTAGAAGCTCAAAATAATATAATCATGTTTGACTTAAAAAAGTTAAATAATCCACATAAAATGTCTCTGTAGCCTACAAACAATGGAAAGTAAATTCAATATCTGGTTTTCATTGACTAAATAAATAATTTTCTGTGAGGACTCTGAACAAATCTTCCTTGAGAAAACCATATAGGAACAAAAAAAAAGTAGATAATTAATTCTTAATTGAATTTATTTGAATTGCAAGTCATATAAATGTAAGATTCATGAATCAAACCATAGGATTCAAATAAAAATCGTAAGATATCTTAAAAAGGATCGAAACCCTTGAGATTTTTACAGTATTGATACCATTACATATTTTAAAAGTATTGATGCTATAAGGTGATAAGGTCCCTACCCTAGAAGTGTCCATACAGTTACCAACAATGTCATATTGAGTGCGCTAAACATGTATAACCTTAAAAAATTGGAGATATGACAAGTATCGATCCATTTTATCCATCAACAATGTCATATTGTCCATACATTTACCAACAATGTCATTTTATCTAAGTTCATCCTTCCAAGAATATAATTAAGATGGTTGCAACTTACATGAACATGCGCCTTCTCAATATCATATCAATTTTGCATAGTACTCCATCCAAACTCTTGATTAGGAGCCGTCGTTTGGTGAGTGTAATGGTAAGAGAACTCGGGTACCCCTCCCAAGGACTAGGGGTGAGCAAAAAAACCAAAAAACCGAACCGACTGAAATCGAACTGAAAAATCGATTAACCGAACCGATCGGTTCGGTGTTTTCAAAAAAACTGACAGTTTCGCTTAACCAAACCGACCGATATATATATATAATGAAAATTGAATAAAAAAGTTCGACAGTTTGAGACTTTCAGCCTTTCTTTCTCTTCGAACCATTCAAAGTTTCAATTGAAAATTGAAACATATTATATTTTATTTCAAATGAAAACCAAACACTGCATCACTGCCAGTCTCCCAGTCTCTCAGTCTGACAGTCTCTTTGAAAACCGAAACCTTTCAACTTTCTCTGTTTGTCTCTTAAACATAATACCTTCTCTCGGTTCTCTATTTCTTACTCTCTTAGCCTCTCAATTCTCTGTTTCTCAGTCTCTTAGTCTCTCTTGTCTCTTAAACCACCAGCACCAAGCGGTGACGCCAATCGCTGCCTCACCGGAAAACAAGCACCAACTCCATCTCTGATCTTTGTATCTCTCTTCTCACTCTCATCTATCTTCTCTGCGGCTCTGCCAGGTGCCACCTCTCAATCTCTCACTTTAGGCGACAACCGACAACCACCACCGGCACCAACCAATCCAGCACCGGCAGCAACCACCGACAGTTTTAGATTTTTTTTTTTTATTTTAAGCGCATAAAATAACCAAAAAACTGAACCGTGGTTTACCGGTGAACCGATTACCAGTTGCATCTGTTCGGTATGAAAAAAATACTCGTGAGTACCCCTACCAAGGACCCAGATAGTTGAGACCAACAATGGGTAATGGCCTTTATGGTCTTTACTCCAAGTACTTAACGACTAAATCTTGACTCTAGAGTCATCAATCAACTAATTTGTAATA
>NW_010729088.1:623425-656135 GCF_000365185.1 Nelumbo nucifera
TTACAACATTTGGTAAAAGAGATGTTCCTGATGTGCGGATATAGGGTCTCATGCACAGCGTATGGACTCTACAGACACCAATTGTGAAGGATAGATTATGTTTAAAACTTCCAACATCCTTATGGCAAGGACTTGGCAAAAATTTTAGCATGCTTCCAACGAGGTTAATTCGCCTATAATGCTTAACCTCTGATGCATCATGCTTCTTGGGGGCTGAAGTGATAAAGGTGACGCCAAGACTTTCCTTCCTAGGAAACACCTGCTTGATAAAATTCCAAGCCGTGAACCAATCATGGCCTGACACCATCTTCACCTCCTCAAGACGCCCTTCAAGATCAGATACTCTCTCTCTCTCTCCCTCTATTTGAAATAAACAAGAAGAAAGTCAGAAACCAGTTGATTTCTACTTCTAAAAAAACAAGTCAAATATCAACACATTTATACTCGAAAATAGAAACTTCTGGTATTGGTTTTCTATTTTCGAGTGTAAGTGTGTTGATATTTGACTTGTTTTTCTAGAAGTAGAAAGCGCACAAAACAATTATAAATCACACTTAGTCACCTCCAAACAGAGGTTTTATGAAGTTTAATTTTGATGGTAGCAGTTTGGGGAACCCTGGACCTTCAGGTTCTGGAGGTATTTTCAGAGATGAGGAGGGCAATTTCATTGTTATGTTCTCAGGGACAGTTAGAGAAGGAGACGACTCCCTGAGAGCAGAAGTGTTAGCAGTAGTGGAAGGCATTCAAAAGGCAAAACAAATGAACATTCAAAAGCTAATTGTGGAAGGAGACTCCAAACTGGTGATTAGCTGGTTGCAAGATGGGGGATCAGAACTGTGGCTTTTCAACAATGAAAGCAAGAATAACAGGTGGCTAACCAGAGATATGGAAATAGTGGTTGGGTGGGTTAAAATATCTGCTAATTCTGTAGCAGATGCCTTGGCTAAAACAAGGGGTGGCGAGAGATTCACTTTTCTGGGCACAACTGTAAGGGATCTGATTCTAGGGGGAGAGATAAGAGGTTTCATCTCTCACAGTCTGACTGTATTTAATGTATTGTACCCTCCTTTATATTAATAGAAGGTTAAGTTATTGATCACAAAAAAGAAGTTTCTTAGAAGAACCTCTATCAAACAATATGCCCGTTTTTTTGGTTTTCATGCCGAATCCCGCCTGCACCTGGTTGGTAAGCTCTCTCTCTCTCTCTCTCTCTCTCTACACACCAGGGGAAGTCCATCCCTTGGCAAGTATATCTTTCTTTTTGATAGATTTATTTGGCAAGTATATTAGCCAAAGTATTAGCTGTTCCTTTAGTCCATCTAAATCTGACTCCCATTTATTTTGCTGGATGCCTCGTATTGCTATTTGATGATTCCAAACGCCCAAACTATCAGCTATCATCCAATTCACCACTAGCTTATAATCACCTTCCACCTCAAATTCCCCAAGCCCTGCCTGTTTTGCAAGCCTCAACCCTTGCAATAATGCTAGTATTTTTGCCTCCATTACCAAATGGACCAGAATATAAAGCCACAATTCTGTCTTCTTGATGCCCGAATGCTGCTCCTATTCAAGGAGGTCTGGAGTTGCAACTAGAGTATAGTCTAGTGAGGTTCAATCCTCGTGTATTATGGGCCTCCTTGTGGTAGAGGCTGCAACCACTATCCATCCCCTTATGATGTCATCACTAAATATTTCCTTAAAACCTCCAATGTCTTCACCCAATGAACTCCATTCACAGATATATTTTTCAATGATTGCCTCCCTAGTCTGCATCTTCTCCTGGAATATTCTATTATTCCCTTCTTCCCAAGTTACCCAAATCAAAGTTGTTCTACTGGATTTCCCCATAAATCTTCCACTTTTCTTTGGTTGTCTTAGAAAATCAGGTTCAAAGAGGCTTGCTAGGTCTTGTGGAGGTGACCACCTGCAAGCAAAGAGAGGAGAACCTTTCCAAATACTAGATACAAATATGTAGGGAAAAGCACCAATTAGGCCTTCTCCTTTGGAGCATATCATGAGTATTGATGCTATTTTATTATTTACAGCTACTTCCCAGCATTAAAGCCCTAATATTAGGTGGTTTGCCCCAAACTTCTTTTGCTGCAAAGGACAGGCTAAGGCTTTGAGACTGAATAAGAATGTTGCAGAAGGAAGTACAAGAGAACATCCTCGAGGGAGGAGACCACAATCTATGGTCCAAATAAGAGACATCTAGGAAGACACTACTAAACAAAGACAAAAGGTCAACCATGGGGGTAAGCTCCCCTTCCCTTAGGTCTCTTCTAAAACTCAAATCCCAGTTCTCCCCATTGGAAGACAGCATATAATGAGATCTCCATTTATAATTGGGAAAGGGAATAGAAGTTAACAATCTTTAAGACAAGTATCCCCCATCCAAATGTCTTCCCAGAACAACACTTCATTGCCATTACAAGCACCACACCTAATATGACTGAGGAAGAGAGGAAATATGGAGCTGCTTAGGAGCTGGTTGTCTATACATACAGGTTTTAAAGAAGATACATCTGACTGTAATTTTTTGAAGGTAGCCTTTTTTTTAGGTCCTTTTGCTTATGTTTTGTACAGTTCCTCTTTGTACAAAGGACCGTAGATTAATACAATTATACTTTACCTTTTCTTAAAAAGAGAGAGAGAGAGAGAGGAAGTATGCCAGGAATTGCTTTTTAAGGTTATGTGAAGATAGTCATAGAAGCCAAGTTAGCATCCAAGCCATTAGCCATTGACCCATGAATGCTTTTAATAGTAGCTTTGTTACAACATGTCTTGCTCCAAAGACCTTCATAACCACTTCTGCAACAGTGGAATGTTCCACTTTTCTATATTCCCAATCTCAAGGTCTTCCTTTTCCTTACTCTAGTCACCCATCCCTCATTTCACTTGGTGGTTTTTCCAAGTGTCTCATGGTCCCACAAAACCTCCCACATAATTTTCTCCATTTCCTATGCAAATTTCCTAGGGATATGAAAGGTGAACAAAAATACATTGGTAAGTTGACCACTATGGATTTAGTCAATGTAATTCTTCCTCCTAGTGAGATATAATTCCTTTTCCACAGGGCAACTTTCTTGGTAAATCTCTTTAAAATAGGTTGCCAGAACCTTCACTGGGATTCCGTCTAGTGGTAACCTTAGATAGTTCATAGGCCAAATACTCACCTCACATCCTAACATGGTGGATAACCTGCTAACTTCCTATTCCATCATATCAACTCCCTCCATACCGCTCTTGCTCCAATTGACCTTTAACTTTGACATCCTCTCAAACTGTTGAATCACACCCTAAAGATTTCTATCTCCTCCTCTCTTCCACCCTCACAAAAGAGAATTATATCATTTGCAAATTGCAAATGTGTTACCACCACTTCTTACCATCCTATTCTCCACATTGATAAAGTTCCCCCTATCTGCCAACACTATCAACAACACCATTCACCTTGCCTTAAACCTCTTTTTACTGGAAAGAAGTCTCCAACAACACCATTCACCAAAATATAGTGGCAAAAGGATAAACAACCCATAAGCCACTTGCACCATCTTTATCCAAATCCACTCTCATTACCTCCACCAAAAAGGACAAATCCACCATATCATATGCTTTCTCCATAGTTTTCAAGGTGCCAAGGCGAACCAAGGTGACAAAGGAGCACTTGGTCACCTAGTCGCCTAGGTGTCGCCTAGTGTCTCAAAGGTAAACTTGCTTTTCCTAGTGTTTCAAGGCTTGTGTCTCAGACTGTTTCAAGGATAGTGTCTTAGAAATAACCATCACCTAGTAAAAGAAGGGTCTATTCTGTTTTTGCCATAGAAAAAGAAGAAAAAAATAACAAATAAGGATAAGAGCCCCCTTTTTTGTCTCAGAAAAGAGAGAAAAAATGCTTAAAAATATGGAAGCCCCTGTTTTTTGTTTTAAGGCTGCATTTGGCATTCCTTATTTTAAGGACTTGTCTCCTTTTTGCAGTTAAAATGCCCCTATAAACAATGAGTTTTTAACTGCAAAAAGGAGATAGTCCATAGTATCTCCTTTTTGCAGTTAAAAACTCATTGTTTAAAAAGGAGATAGTCCTTAGCATGAAACATGTGGAAATCCATAATGCTTCTGAAGTCATATCTTGGATGGAAGAAAAACTTACCACACTTCTGAAAATGCAGCCATAGGAGTGTTCCCTCCTGGATATGTCTTGCCAAAAGATGTCTGGGAAAGATCTTGCCAAAAGATGTCTGGGAAAGATTAGCTCAGGATGAAACTTGAACCAATATGCAAGGACTTCCCAGTTTTCTCAGTTCAAGTGGCTAGTCAAACCTGGTTCAGAACTTGGATGTTATTCCAAACACAAGTATCCCGTGCAAAGCCAGTAATGGGACAATTAATCACTACTTCATCTGTTGCAATTTCATTTCAAGAACTTGGAAGCAAAACTCTTGGGGTATGACTCCCGCTCCTGAAGGTTACAGGTTTCACATGCTGCTACCATCGAACCAGTGTTTTAAAAGCGCAAGGCGCAAGGGCCATTTTGCACCTGAGGCGCAAGGCGAGGCAAGTGCCTTTTTGAGGCAAGGCGCACAATTTAAAAAAAAAATGCCAAAAATTCAAAAAAAAAATTATAAAACATAATATTAATAAAAATATAAACTTAAGTTTTAAATAAACGTCTTAAAAAACCTATCATCTAAAATTAAAATACATAAACATAATATGTAAAGCATATTCAAATGAGAATTTAAAAATGAAATCAAACATATAAAACATTTTCAAGCATAAAAAACCCACAATCTCTTTTTTCTCAATTGCATCAAGTAGCTAATGTGACATATTACATTCCTAATTCTATGAGTCGCTCAAGCGTGCGCCTTTTGAATGGGCTGCGCCTAGGACCTGGGCGATGCGCCTCGCCTGTGCGCCTAGGCACGCCTTTTAAATAACTGCATCAAACCATCAAAATTAAGCATTATGACAAGTGATTATTTGTAGAAACATCATGGAGTCAGATTAGTTTCACTTGGTGTCGTAAGGAAGAACTAATAGTTAACGGTGTAGCAGCATGGAAAGGAGATTTGTGGTAGTTGGATCAAAATCCTTTGAAATCAAACGAAGCCTCTCTCAAAAAGATGATTTCGCACTAACGAAAAGGGGCAAGGGAGCTTGGACAAGATAATCCTGTCTCGAGAGGACCTTCTCTAGACTAGAACCTACATCAAGGAAGCTTTGGAAAATGAATGAAGACACATAGCAGACCATAAGAGAGCATAAGGGAAGAATCCTATCTATACAACTTAAAGCAAATACCTGGGGCAGATTCATCCGTCTGAGCAGATGGGAAAAATCAAACAAGGTAAGACACATTTGCATCCCAGAAGAACAAGCTTCCGATGGTTGGAACTCTTTCATCCAGTTTTTGAACTGGGCTTGTCCGCCTAGAGTGAAACCCCGCCATGTCAATCTCACGCAAGAAACCTTTCCCTCGCTTGAAGTTAAAAGTAGAATCATAAAATCCAGTGGATCTACGTTTCTATCCATTGCACATCATGAAAAGCCATCGGAAACTAGGAATTGGCTTTCGTTTGTATGAAAACACTTTCGTTAAATTGGGAAGAAGTTGAAGCAGGATTGTCTGCAAATTTGCATTCAAAATCTCTGTTGAAACCGCAACCTTTTGAACAAAATAAAACAGTGGGCTTTGCCCCTTCGGAAGACCTAGTCATTTCCTCGACCAAGCTTAAATCAATTTTCATCTTTGGTGACTGGGTTCAAATCGAACGTTGGTGGCCAAAGATAAACCCAACCCCTGATCAGTTGAGATTCAATGGTTGGCTAGAGGTAAGAGGGCTACCATTTCACCTCTGGACGAAGGAAAACTCTTCTCTAATAGGAGACCTCTGCGGAGGCCTTGAAGAAATAGATCCCAAATCCTTGAACCTTTATGAGATAAGCTTTGCTAGAATCAAAGTGAAAAATCGTGGTATTCATGCCATCCCTCGATCAATCCCAGTTCTGGATAGAAATGTGTGGTTCTACATCTCAGTGAAGGTGGAGAAGACGAACAAGTCACCTTCTGGTCCCTCTAAGCCAACTCACTCATACGACTCACCTCTACGTGGCACATCTACCTTTGATGCTTTGAGATCTGGTCATAATAGAGGCTTTTACAGGGAAGGTGAAAAGTCGATGGTGGTTTCTCGAGCAACTGCGCAAGAGCATCCTCCCCTCCTCAAGTCTAAAGACCTCGAGGAGTTCAAAAGCCGCAAGGTAGACGGACAGTCGCAACCCCTTCATAAAGTTACTCAAATTTCAAAAGCCCCCCCCCCCAATTCTAGTTTTCTAACTTTGAACCAACACCCAGCCGGTTTGAAATCTTGGGTCGCTCCTCTCAAACCCAAGGCCCACTTAAGACTCCCGGCCCACCAAGCACCTCAAGCCCACGAGCAACCCCCTCCTTCAGTCAGGTGGTTCCCGAAACTCCCCCCAGCTCGGGCCGACATCTTGGAAAAGTCTTCAAGGCTCCAACTCCGTCCGTGAGCTCTGGCCAGCCATCCGCCAGTGAAGAAGAAGACGCAAAGGATGATCTCAACTCGTATGCTATAGAAGTAGAACCAGACCCTCGTGAGTTAGCTCTTGAAAGAGCAAAAGACCTATTCGCAAATAAAGGGAGTTGGGTTTGTGTGGAGATTCTCGAGCAAACCCAGTTGATCGATCCAAGCTACGAAATGTCTTCAGAATCAGACGCCCCTGTTCGTAGAAAAGGGAGAGATTCGTCAACCTCAATTCCTGATCAAAACTATAAACTACATTTAGGGAAATCCCCTGCTCCCCGTCCGGATTTGTCTACTCTTGAATCTCCTTTTTCTTGCTCAGTTTCTGCTTCTCACCGTCTTTTCTCCCCTTCCATTCTTTCAAGTTCAAATGAGTTGTCATCCCTCCTAGTGCAGATAACTCCACCTCAGACAGTTGCTCCATTAAGCATTGGCAAGAAGGCGACGGAGAATTTGGGAATTGACATCATAGCCAAAACTTTGGGAATAGAAAGAAAAGACAGAGAAGATGAAAAGGAGAGATTTTGAAAAAGAGGAGACCAAATCTAGAAAGGTTCAGGAGAAGATCAGGAAAAAAAAAGTCCTAAAAAAGAACTAAAAAGGTTTTAGTGGGGACTAATGGATTGCATCTCAAAGGGAAGTAGGATGAACAAGGGGAATTCTGTTAAAGTGACTCAATGAAGGTGTTAAGCTGGAATGTCAGGGGTTTGGGAGGTCAGCTCAAAAGAAGCTTAGTGAAAGAAACATTGAAGAGAGAAAACCCGGACATAATTGTTCTTCAGGAATCAAAAAAAGAAGTCATAGACAGAAAACTTATGAAAGCCATATGGGGAATACAGGGTAGAAAATGGACTGCTGTTCTAGCAGGGGGATCTGCTGGAGGTATCATCCTAGCATGGAAGGAAGATGAAATTTCAGGTTTGGAGATTGACAGGTGAATTCTCAATCTCGGTTCTGTTCACAAATATCAAAGATGGATTCAGTTGGATTCTCACTGGAGTGTATGATCCCAATTCTCCCTCTAATAGAGTGAGGTTTTGGGCCGAGCTGGAGTCCCTGTATGAGGAGGACATACCGTGGTGTTTAGTTGGTGACTTCAATGTCACTATGTTCAGTTCAGAACATTCCAACGGAAGAATCCCAACCAGAAGTATGAGAAATTTCTCCAACTTTATTGACAGACGCAATCTGTGTGATCTCCCCCTTACCAATGGACTATTCACTTGGTCAAACATGCAAGAAAATGCCATAAGCTGCAGACTTGATAGATTTCTGCTGTCTCAGGATTGGTTGGGGAATCTCCCCAACCTATGTCAAGAACTTCGCCCAAGATGTACTTCAGACCACTGGCCCATATTGCTGAACACTGAAAGAATCATCAAAAGAAAGACCCATTCAGATTGGAAAAATTCTGGCTACACCACAAAGATTTCAGTAAAAAGGTTGCAATATGGTGGGAAGACTGCAAAGTAGAGGGGTGGGCTGGTTTCAGGCTTCTACAGAAATTAAAAGTTTTGAAGAAAAAACTTGAAGCTTGGGGGAGAAAAGAATTTAAAGCTGTTGAAGAAGAGAAGAAAAGAATCATTTCGGAATTAGAGGATTTGGATAGTAGAGAGCAAAATGGGACCCTTAATGCCTTAAACAGAAATAAAAGAGCAGAATTAAGAAAGGAATGGGAACAGCTAGTTAGAAGGGAAGAAATTTACTGGAGACAAAGATCAAGAGTGAGATGGTTGAAAGAGGGAGACAACAACTCCAGATTTTTTCACACTTGTGCCTTGGGAAGGAGTAGGAAGAACTTTATCTCTAAGCTCAATTTGAATCAGAGAGAAGTAGAGAATCCTGAGGAAATTTCGGAAGCTTTCCTTTCCTTCTTTAAAATCCTCTACTCAAAGGATAGTGAAAACAGTTTACATTAAACAATTGGGAAGGCACTACCCTATCAGCTGAAAAGAGGGAATGGTTGGAAAGAAGCTTTGAAGAGGAAGAAGTTAAAAAGACTATTTTCAGCATGGACGGAGATAGGGCTCCAGGGCCGGACGGCTTCCCTATTCTTTTCTTCCAAAAGTGTTAGGAAATTGTAAAGTCAGATCTCATGATTTTTTTCAGGGATTTCCACTCAGCCATTGTTAACAAAGGTCTAAACTCTACCTTTCTTTGCCTCATCCCAAAGAAAGGGGGAGTTTTGGAAGTTAAAGATTTTAGGCCTATAAGTCTCATTGGGAGCATCTATAAAATTTTGGCAAAGGTACTAGCCAACAGACTTAAAGAAGTCCTTGAAGATCTAATTTCCTCAAATCAGTTGGCTTTTGTAAAAAGAAGACAAATTGTGGACAACATTCTTATTGCAAATGAATGTGTGGAAGACAGAAAATCTTCTGGGATCCCAGGGGTCCTTGTGAAACTTGATCTAGAGAAGGCGTATGACAAAGTGGATAGGGACTGTATTCTTGATTGCTCAAGGCTAAGAGGATTTGGTAGAAAATGGATCAGGTGGATTAAAGGCTGTATTGGTTCTCCTTGGTTTTCAGTATTGATAAATGGTGAAGCAAAAGGTTATTTCAAGGCTAGTAGGGGTCTAAGACAAGGTTGCCCTCTTTCCCCCTTATTCTTCACTTTGGTGATGGATTTGAAGTGGGTAGGGATAAGATTCACATCCGATGGCGTAATCTTGTTCTTGGATGCCTCGATAACCAAACATCACAAACACTAAAATGGTAATCGAATGTTTTGAGCTTATCACTGGTTTGAGGGTTAATTTTTGCAAAAGTAGTATTGTAGCTCTTAATTCAGTGGAAGTGGAACTTTTAGAAATTTTCAAATCTTTGTTGGGGTGCAAAGAGGAGAACCTCCCCATTACCTACCTTGGGATGCCTCTTGGAGGGAATCCAAAACCCCTCAACTTCTGGAGACCAGTGGTAGAGAAATGTGAGAAGAAACTATCGACTTGGAAAAAGTGTTATCTCTCAAAAGGGGGTAGACTTACTCTCTCAAAGGCCTCCTTATCAAATTTGCCAGTCTACTTTCTTTCAGTCTTCCAGATTCTGACCAAAGTCAGAAATCAGATTGAGAAGCTTCAAAGGAACTTTCTTTGGGAAGGTGGTGGGGATAAGAGAAGCCATTTAGTCAACTGGAAACAAGTATACAGACCTAAAGAGGAAGGCGGTTTGGGTATTGGTCAGCTTAAAGAGAAAAATTCTTCTCTCAGGCAAATGGCTCTAGAGATTTCCGAAAGAACCCAATGCTCTTTGGACAGCTGTCATCTCAAGCAAATACAAACGAAATGCAAACGGGTGGGATTGCAATCTCCATTTGAACAGGATAAAGTCCACAAATCCTTGGAAAGGTATCTATTCCATTCCTACTTCTTTCCGTTTATAAGGTATAAAGTGGGAAATGGTTCTAAAATTAAATTCTGAAAAGATCTTTGGTGGGGAGAATCCACCTTGGAAGCCTCTTTCCCTAGGCTTTTTAACCTTACCCTCGACTGAGAAGCCACTATTTCTTCCTGCCTTCCAAACCAAACTGCCGAGAATTCCTTAAACCTTCACTTCAGAAGACCCCCAAGGGACTCAGAGATTTTTTTATTAATAGCCCTAATTCAGACCCTCAAAAAAGCCTACATATCCCCCTCTTATTCTGACACCCGACTACACCCAAATGGCGAATTCTCTTCTAAGTCTATGTTCAGGGCTTTGATCGCTGATGAACAGCATTCCTCTTTTCCTTGTAAGAAAATCTGGTGTAGCCACATCCCTTCAAGAATTGGCTTCTTTGTTTGGGAAGCTTGTCTCCAAAAAATTAATACTTGCAACCTCCTACAGAAAAAACTTTTGGGAAGACGCTCCATATCTCCTCATGTTTGTATTCTATGCCTCAGCGAGGGGGAATCTACAGATCACATCCTTCTTCATTGCAGTTTCACCCAAAGGATATGGTCCCACTTCTTGAAAATGGCAGGTTATAGTTGGGATTTTCCAAAACACATTATGGACACATTGAATCAATGGCAAGGAACAAGGTTAAGTAAAAGGGGTAAAATCTTTTGACAAGCAGTGCTACATGCAGTGTTGTGGGGTGTTTGGGATGAAAGAAACAATTCGCCTCTTCAACAATAAAAGCAGAACCTTGGAGGAATTAATCTCAGGTATTACTTACCTTTGCAGGTGATTCAGGATAATAAAAAATTTGGGAATTCAGAACTTGATCATTGCAGGTGATTCAGCAAATACAATAAAATGGTTAAGAGACACAGAGGGGGTCCTTGGAGATTGAATCATTATCTAACTGAAGCTTGGGATTCTTTGGACTGTTTGAATGTTAACTTAGTTTGGATTCCTAGGGAACACAATCATACTGCAGATGGTCTAGCTAAATTTGGTGTGTACTTGGAGCATTTGTATAGCGACAAGCTTCCTCCTTAACTTGTAGGGGTTCTTCCCCCGCTTTGTATATCTCCCCATGTTCCCTCTCTTTTTTTTCTTAATGAATTCTGGTTAAATTTTTTCAAAAAAAAAAAAAAAGATAGTCCTTAGTATAAGGAATGCCAAATGCAGCCTAAAAAATGCAAGAAAAAAAGTTGAAAATGATGACAGTTTCAAAAAACAAAAGGGAAAAATCAAAAGAAGAACAGGAGGAGGAGTGGAGCCCCTGTTTTTGTTCCAAAAAAAGAAAGGAAAAGAATCAGAAATTTAAGGAGAGGGTTATTTCTTATCCCAAAAAAAGAAGGTGCTGATCTGATCCTGTATTTCTCTCCTGGAAGAAGAAGAAGAAACTCACAAATGCATGTTGCTTTAAGTCTTCACTCTTCTAAGTCTTCGAAGTCTTTTGACTTTAACGAACTTCAGTTATTATCGCTTTTTGGTAAAGAGGTCTTGTATCATTCAAACCCTAATATAAAAAGAAACTAAGAAATGCATGTTGATTTATGAAGTAATAAAAAGAATGTTATGGTGTATCATTGCCTATGTTAATATTATGTGATCCAAACATAAAAATATAAAACTATTGTAAGAGTGTAAAGATAGATATAGAATTGATTGGCGTTTAGGTGAGGCGAGAAATAAAAAGTGCTTAGTCGCCTAGGCATCACCTTGACAACTATGGCCTTCTCTAAACCCAGCTTATAAACCAATCCCACATTTTTCTTCTCTTTTCCACACATTCATTTGAAATTAGAATATGGTCAATGATCTGCGTTCCCTGAATAAAGGGCTGCTTGGAATTGGGTGGTCATGATAGGTAGAACCTTCGTATTCTCATTAAGAGCACCTTAGCCAAGATCTCATACATATTACTCATGTTGCACTGTTCCAGCCTTCCAGGAGCAAGGAAGTTGCTAATCACCCATTCCTCTCTTGCACCTTTGTTAAAAGTATGGAATCACTTCTTAAACCTTAAAGACAAATTTGGCAATATTAAAAACTCGGTGGTAGAACTATTTTAATCCTATGTTATTCAAGTTCAGACTAAACAAGAGAAGATTCTTAGTATTGCACAACAGCTGCAGTTTTTTTTGTTTTTTTTATTATTTGAAATGAATAAAATGCTAGACTCCTTGAAGCAAGAAATAGATTTGGGGGATCTGATGCATTTGAATAAGATAAAGGTGGGTCATTGGATTTAACCAAAGAGAATCTAAAGGATACACCATGAGCTCTTTATTCAGAAATTCAAAGATAGTCCACTATTGCTGCCTTCACAAAGGCTACAAACAATCCAATTCTGGATAGCCCCAGAAGAAGGTATTAATTAAACATCAACACTCACAGTCTCGGAAACTCAAGAGGGGCGAAAATAGATGACAATGGACTATTCACAGCAATGTTTTAAAATGCGGAGGTGTGACGCGAGGCGCTCCACTACCTAGAGGCATGAGGCTTCGTAGTTCAGAACGTAAGAGGCGTAAGCCTCCCAATCACAAGGAGGCATAAAGCCTCCTTGAGAGGAGGGGGGATGAAGAGGAAGAAGAGGAAGAAAAATCTCATTTTTCTTTATTTTTAATAAAAAACTTTTATATAAAAGAAAAACGAAGATGCATAGCACTAGTTGAAAGGGGGCATAAGCCTCCCCTCTTCTCTTTCTTTCTTTTTCTTCCCCTTTCCCCTTCTTTTCCTTTCCCTTCCTTTTACCTTTTTTTTTTCCTTCTTTCTTTCCTTTTTCTTTTTTTTCTGTCTTTTTACATGAGGTGTGCATGAGGCGAGGCATACGCCTCTAGCATGCCACATGAATAAAACATATGAGGCGTACAGTGTCAATGCCTCTGGCATACACCTCAGGGCGTCTTGGGGGCGCCTCACCTGGAGGCGCACCTCATACGCCTCCCATGCCTTTTAAAACACTAATTCACAGTTTCTCAAACCTGGTTGGAGCCAGTGATTTAAAAGGCGTGCCTGAGGCGCTCTTAGGCGCACAAGCAAGGCGCATTTTGGGGTATGCACCTCGCCTAGGTCCTAGGTGCACCCCTTTCAAAAGGCGCACGCCTAGTGCACCTAGGCATACGCATGATGCGCCTTGCGCCACAGCCCAGGTGTGCGCCTTTTCAAAATTTTGCGCTTTTTGCTGTTTTTTGTGTCTAACGGTTGGGCCGGGGGCTCCGCCCCCAAACCCCTGGCCATGCCCCTCGAGGCAAGCCCGAACAAGTCTGTTAGGGTCTGAAATTCTTATTTCTCACATAAAAAATAATGATTTTATAACTTTCATTGCCTTTTAAGAAGATATTTTATTGCAATGAATGAATAAACAACATTAGCAAATAGGGGGTACAAAGGCGACTCATAGAATCAAGAATGCAATATGTTTTATATCATATTAGCTACTTGAAGCAATGCAATTAAGGAAAAAAAGAGATTGTGGGTTTTACATGCTTGAAAATGCTTTATATGTTTGCTTTTATTTTTGAATTTTCATTTGAGTACGCTTTACATGTTATGTTTATGTATTTTAATTTTAGATAATAGTTTTTTTAAAACATTTATTTTAAAAGTTAAGTTTATACTTTTTATTAACACTAGCAAACATGTACAGTGCATTTGCACGTGTTAGTTTCTAAACAATTATAAGTGAGCAGTTTCTGAACGGTTATAAGTGGGCAGTTTCTGAAATGAGAGTAAAGGACATATATGCCCTCTTTGTGTCCACTATATGCTTAGATAAGAGGGATAGAAAATGTCCAATGAAAATTCCAGAAAAAAAAGGCATTCGCTCTTTATAGGTAGTATAGACTGTTTAATATTTTTTGAATTTTTTGCATTTTTTAATTTTTTTTTACATTTTTTTGGAATTTTCTGACTTTTTTTATTTGTTAGCTTTTTTTTGTAATTTTGCACCTTCTTAAAAAGGCGCACACCTCGCCTTGCGCCTTGCACCTCAGGTGCAAATTGGCCCTTGCGCTTTTAAAACACTGGTTGGAGCACACAATTCCTTGAAAGCTGAGATGTTAGCAACTTAAATCTCCTTCAAGGTCTTAAGATTGGATTCCTCTTTCAACAGTTCAACCTTTCAAATTTGATAGGAGAAGGTGACTGCTAAATGGTGGTTTCATGGCATTCTCCAACTATCTTAGGACCTTCGGCTCCATGATATTTGATTAGACATTAAAGAAGCAAAGTTTTGGGGGAACCAACACAAACTGCTAGTTGAAGTGGAGCCCTATATCAATAACCTTTGGATTGACAAGAGTTGGGACCACAGAAGATGTTATTATTTGGGTGACATTGGGTTGATTTTTAACGAAGTATATTTGTATTGGTAGTTTGATGGGGCAGCCCCGGCCTGTGTAGTTTCTCTTTGTATTGATTCTCATTTCCACTTCATTTGAAATGAGGTTTCTACTTTTCCATCATCAATGTATTCATTTTCAGTTATTCATCAAAACAAATATCAAATATAAAAAGAAAAACTTGGTAGGCTGAAAGAACTGGATTCCAAACTTTCCACTAAGTTATTCATAACTCCATGTACCACATTATGCTCTAATTTCAATGGAAAGATTATCTAAAAACAATAGCAAGCATAAATACCTTCTTATCAATATCAAAGCAGTTAGACAGCATACCATCTCAATGGGAAAGAAACAAAAGGGCAAATGGATCAGCTTTTCCCTTACAAACATTGTCATCTTTATGGCAACTCCAAGCAGATTCTACTTGAAATACAAGGAAATGTGGTGCAACTACAAAATAAGTCAAGGAACAAGCAGATTCCACTTGAAATACAACAAAGGAATGTGGTGTACCTGCAAAAAAGTCAAGGAACATAATTGACTAAATGATTTCACAAGTTATCTATAGATAGATTTGACAAAGATTTTAGAAAGTATGAAATACAACGAGTGTGCCAGCACCCGTTTCAACTGCTAGCCTTTGCTAGTCGTAGCCATACCTCATTACAATTCCTCTTCTTCAGCAACCAGATCCAATAAAGACTTCTGGTTCCAACCAGTTTCGCCAGCCCATCAACCAAGAAGTTGGCAGCCTCAGGGTCTAGCTAAAAACCACTTGTATCCATTCAACTAGTTTGATGATTTCTCATGATCCTCAAATATAATAAAAGGATAAAAACCATAGAGACATGAAATTGACTGAAAGCTTCAAACTAATTGAGAACCATAGAGACATGAATTTTATGAAAACCACTGCATGCCGGAATTACCAATGGACCATGCATATGATATGATACAAAGACTCCAAACTAATTGAGAAAGATTGTATTCAGTCAACAGAAACTGTAGACATAAAATTGATAGCTAAGCCAGGTTCTTTTTTTTATCAGTTAAGAAAGGTGCAGTTTCATGGACCCATAATCACCTTTGCCACACAAACAAAAAAGAAAAGAAAAGAAAAGAAACTAAGAACATAATTCGGATACAAGATTGACAAAGCATAAATTGAATTTTTGACTGATTGATAATATTTCCAAGGCCTGATAAAGAGAGGTTACATCACTCAAATTAGGCCACAAGGAAAAAAATATATAAAGAGTAAGAAATAAAGTATGGGTTATCAAGAGCCTTTGACAAAATTCTTCAAAAGAAATCATAATAGTCAATGTGGTTCCATAAGCACTGCAACATCAAAAACTGCAGGATTGAGATGCCTTCCTGCTGACAGGACAAAAAAAGGTTCACCAGGTTCAACATCTCCATATTGACCTGCAAAAGCACCCAAAGGAAAAAGGCACTGTATACAAAAAATCAAGAAGGTATTCGTCTTCTAGGTGCTACATCCTCATCAAACTCCCGTATACGAAATGACTTGGCATTTGCACCATACTTCCAGTCTCGATCATATCTGAAATGACTTTTTTCTTCTCGAGATCTCCTAGGGGCATCCCCAAGCCTGGCATCAATACTCCTGCCATAGTGCTTAGGACTCCCTCTACCATTGAACTCAGTTGCAACCTTACTGTGCAGATTATGCCCAGCAAAACCATCTTCTGCATCATAATGGAACCGCTTCACAGAGCCATCCGTATCATAACGTCTTACAGGATGTAACATCCCAAATCTATCCACATTTTTCCTTCTATCATCTTCATTTTCCTCATACCTAGGTCCTCTTCCAGCTCCAACCATTTCAGGAAACCTTCCTGAATGCATTGGTCTATAGTACTCATCTGGTTTCAATCTTCCTGTAGATCCCACTGAATCAAACCTATGACTCCGTGGAAAAATCCTTCCAGGTGATCTCCTTTCCGATATTGGGGCCCGCTGCTTGTAGCCATGGTCCCTAAAATGATCCACTGTGTCTTTCCTATCATCAATCCATCTGGAAGAGTGTTGTGGAGACCCACGACTTCTACATGTCGTCATAAAACCTATTTCATGTTGTGTTGAGAATCCAGGCCGCCGATGAGGGGACCTCCCTCTAACCATTCTAGCATCAGACCTGAAATTTGGAGATCTACTACGTTCTCTTAAACCTGGTCCACTGCCAACCCCACCACCATTTCTTCCCCTGGGAGATGATGACCAAACATGAGGAGAGCGAGTCCTAGATCTTGATGGAGATTTTGTGTGGGACCGGGAGAGATGATTGCTTTCTCTTCTTTGAACAGGAGAGTAGCTTCGTTCCCTTCGGACTATCGAGTGTTGCATACACATAGAAGAATCATCAGGCCCAGACCCATGATATTTCTCCCTCAGACCTGTACCCACCACTCTTGGACCATATCTTCCAGACCTGCCCCTTCCAACAGTAAGGTTCCTATCAGGGCTCATGTCTCCTACTGGACCAAGTCGCATATGCATACAAAAAGCATCTTCCCTGTCAGATGGTGATCCTCGTCTTATAAAAGATCGGTGCACACCTTGTGAAGAAGCAATAACAGAATGTCTGCGCACCCGAACATTGGGTCCCAAACCACCTGCTTTCACAACTGTACCATCTGGAGCAACAACAAAGCCACTGCTCTCCACCTTTGCAGCTGCTGCTGCTGCAGCGTTCTTTGGCCCAGAGTGTGCAAAACTGGGAGAACGATGCCGACCGTGTGCCCAATGAGCGGAAGAATCAACCCAGCGATCACCTCCTCGCCCTCTTCCATGCACATGAAACAAACCACCACCCCTTCCAGTCAATTTAGCAGGACTTGGGTCCCTTTCAACTCTGGGATTTGAATGATCAAGATTGTTGGATCTGAAAACAGAAGTAGTTGAGAGCAACCTATTAACTAACTGATCAAAGACAAAACCACAAAGAAGCATATGGAAAGAAACAGATAATATACCTGTTTTCTTGTATACATATTCTATCCTTTCTAGGTAACCGATCAGAAGATGTAAGCCCCTCAATACGTGATGGACACTCTCTCCTGGATTCTCCAGCATCAAGTCCATTAACACGAGAACTGGTAGGAATCTTTTTGGAGCAGCCATCTATGTTTTCCATTATCATATTTGCAGAACCTTCATGATCTTCAGGTAACTGATCCCATCCAGACAATTTCATCCTTGAACTCAATGATTGCATTGGTTCCTTCATAGCACCTTTTCTGGAACAACGATCATTATCCGTCATAACCTTGTCAGCACTGGCACCCAAGTCTTTATCAACCTCAGCATTCATCTCAAATTTACAATTATCATCTTGTTCAGATTGTCCTCTTAAGTGTTTTTTCGCAATCACTGCACCTTTCTTACCAGTTCCTGCTTCCAGAATATCTGTCTTTGATGAACCTCTCATGCCAGGAAGACTACTGGGTTCTTGCATAGTCTTCTCCTTTACTTGTTCTCCACTACAATCAACAGAATCATCAGCAGTGGATTCGTTATTTTGGCATTCTGCTCCATGTTCAGCTTCTACAGAGATCGAGACAGGATAATCAGCCCATGAGTCAAAGCCATATGCATCTCTGTTATCTGATCCATAGTCGACATGCTCCGTTTCACCTTCTTCACCAGCATCTTCATCCCATGCATGTAAAACAGACTCCCTGACTTCCCCATCCTCATACTGAGAATCATAACCTGCCTGAAGTTCGATCTCATTTCCCATCCCAACTATGTGATCAGGATCATCATGAGATACATCTGAGTAATAATCGATGTCATCAAAATGGTCTTCTTCTAAAGAAATCTTGCCAGAATTATTTACAAGATCATCAGCATAGCTTTTGCAGGCCTCATGAGAAGTTAAAACATCTGATGTGTCCTCCAACACAATAGACTGTCCTGATGACTTGGGTATAAGCTTTTCAGACTCAACATTGTCAGGAGAACTACCTTTTTTAGTATCAGAAACAAAATCCTCCCCATCCTGAACCTTTGTATCAGCAGAAACTTCCGGTATACTTCTTCCATCAGGTGGACTACAACTAGAGAACTCCTCACCATTATATGAAGATAAGGAGGTGTCCGCTTTACTTGTATTGTCATCAAGTTGCTTAACATCTGTTTTCATCTTCTTTGAGGCATTTCCATTATCATGCAGATCAAGACTTTTGACAGCACCCACACAATCTTCAGTTGGACTATCATCAATCTCACAGTTAACCTTCTCTGTGGTCACTGCATCAGAGAGAAAAACATCATGCTTCTCAAGCTGAGAGGTCCTCAAGTAAAGGGATTCACGTTTTTGCACATCAGCAGCCAATTCATCTCCTGTCTGCTCACCAGAAGATGCCTTGGATGTTGTATCTTTTTCTTTCTCAGGCATTAGTGCAGGTGTATTATGATCAGCTTCAGGACAGACAGAAATATTGATGCAACCATCCATCCTACAGGCATTTGGGGAAGAAAATTCCAGAACTTTAGCAGATGGAGCAGCAACAGATTCAGAAATGAAGCCAATACTTTCCTGAAAATGCGAGGGTTTTGTTTCTTCACCCAGGTCCACTAAGCTCTCTTGTTGAGTATTATGCATCTCAGATAGCATGACCATTTCCTCAGAGCATGTCGTTTTAAAACATCCATCCTGCTTAAGATCCTCAGTAGTTGTTTCAACAGACCCAGTGGGCAAGTTTTTAGAGTCCGCCAACCTATAGATGTTGTCACCTGCAACACCAGCAACCACCCTGCCATTCATAGGTTGAACCATCTTTTCAATGTCATTTTTGGTACTTCCAGGCTCCCTCTGCACATCACAACTTTCCAAGTTTTCCAGCTTTTCACAGTCTCTAACATCCTTGAAGACACTATCAACAACATTTTCCTCAGAACCCACAATGTGGTCATCAGAAGGTTTCTCCCATGCATCCATCACAGTATTCAAGTCCCAATGTGACCTATCATCACGTGAAGAAGACCCAACCTTTCTCTGTGCTCCATCAATATTGTTGCTTGGAAGGCCCTGAGAAATAGGTGAAGAATCAGATGTAGAAGAGTCCCCCATTTTCAGTCCACATATGCTCTCCTTATTATAGGAATTGGCTGTCTGTAATGAGGCCGTAATTTCTTGTGAGGCAGTTCCTTTATTTGAAGTTTCACAATAGTTGGTGGAATGGTCCTTGTGCAATTCCTTTGGCAGGCATAATGCAGAATTCAGCACAATTTGAGAAGGCCTTTCCCATGCAGAAGTTTCTTCAAGCATCGAAGAATCCTCTTCAGCATTAGTAGAGCTTCCTCCTATATTGTTATTACAGGCAGCAGCTGCCAGTATTGAAATACCTGAGAAATCTTCACTGTCACCAAGCTTTTCATTTATTTCTTCTGGGGTCTTCCCATTAATAATAACTTCACCATCAACAACTTGACCCAAATCAGCGGTGCCAACTTCCATAACCTGCTTTCCAACTTCTGAACTACAAGAAGACTCCCGTCCCGGAGCATTTTCACTCTTTACAAGTTGCTCAGGTTCATCAGGGCATGGAGAAGGTGGCCGAGGGGGTGGTGATGGAGATCGGAACAAAAATCTCCTTTTCTTAATCGGTACATGCTCCACTTTGTCACTGAAGCGGCGCCCAAGAATGGTTACTCCAAGCTGCCAAATAGAAAAGAGAATGTGAAAAGACCATGAAAATGCATGCAGTGCTAACGCTGCTAAAGCATTAAAGCATAAAATTTGTAGAATGTAAAATAACCTTCTCAGATTCAGAAATTGGCATGTCCTCAACCCTTATGTCCTTATCAATTGATTCTGTGCTTCCCTTCGAGCTTCTAAGAATAGGTTTCCTAGCCCGCCTAGATGCACTCCTGTTACCTTTTGAAACAGTCTTCCAAGTCAAGTCAGGATCGACCACACTTTTAAGCTCCAGCCTTGCTGTGCTTAGCACGCTACCAGATTCTGACTTCCTCCCATCAACTAATTGTTTGCCACCACAGAAATTGCAGGATGCCGCTCCAGTTCTCCTATTTAGCTCAAGAGAAGAGGTTTGACCCCCAGTGCAAGAACAAAAGCAAATCTGCGAGTTAACAAGCATGTAATCCATTTAGACGAGGATGATGCATATATGCACATGTAGCCAGTAAAAGAAGGCCAAGTACCCCTCGAAACCAACCATTAATTCAGACTTCCCATTGTCCTTGCTGTTTGGGAAAAAACAAAGAACCAGACCACTTCCTAATACCCATAGCAGGATTCAAAGCAGCCAAAGACCATGTTTCCTGCATAAAGTATGAGGTTTAGATCATTAGAAGCACCAGACAAAACACAAGAAATACAACATAGAAGTACAATTATTTAATCCAGTAAACAGCTTCATTAACTAGCCCCGAAACTAATAAAAAGGCTGCCACTACATGCCTCCAGAGGTCATTACCTGGAGGCAAATCGTGTTTATCAGCCTTGAAGGCCTGCATGCAACTCCCTTGATTCACACCGTGATTTGGTTACATTGCCAAAAGCTAAAAGTTAGATTTAGGGCTTCTTCAAAGCCAACTAAAGAGGACAACAAATATCATAATATATCACTTCAACAGCTGAGATTAACACCCAAAATTGAAACTTGACAAAGGATCACCCATCAAACATCATTTCCACCATATGACTACTAACAAAAGGAGGCAGCAAAGTTTATTTTATGGGTAGTTCAAAACAAGTCAAATAATCTCTCCCAAGCAGCAACATCCAAGACAATAAATAGGCCAATCCTTGTACAGAAGAACCTTTCTCTTCATCTAAACAAAAAGCTTGCACCCAAATCATTTTATGAACCTCTTCAATGGTTAAAGATCAACAAAGTAGCAACTTCAAGAAAGTCGATTATACTCTGTTTTCGGTTACTAGCAATGCATGATAAAAACATGAGTAGTTTTTTTTTTTTTGCCCAGACCTCAATAACCTGCACCTATGGTCAAAGCCCCAAAAGTCCTCAAGATCTCTGAAGACATAGATGAAGCAACGGTAAGCGTCCCCCTTCTGCAGATAAACAGAGTATAATAATTAGGAAACCTATGTTTAGCACAAACTAGGGGATGGAGTCAGCACAGATCCAGTTGGACGAACAGCAGATGATAGATCCTGTTGGCCTAATACTATTTTAGGATATGGTAATCAGCGCCCTTGAGTGTTTACTACGTGGTATTCACATAAGCAGGCCAAGAAGAAGCACGACTAACACCTCCTTCGCCAAGCAGATAAGGAATCCTTATGCGTTCATTGTATAATAGAGAAGGCTCGCCTACTCTAGAAAGGTATGCTCGAAGCAAAAGCAAAATAAACGCCACTGCCACATGGAACCCAGATCCATGAGGAAGATCCAGGATGAAGGCGTTTCTTCGCACATGAGGAAGATCCCAGATCCATGAGGAAGATCCCAGAGATTGCAGGCGAAGCAAAAGAGACATAATCCAGGCCAACATAGAGAATGGCGAGTGCCAACAACAAAAACTATGTTGCTCCATTTCAAGTTGCAGCTTCCTTCGCCGAAATCTAAATTTCCTACAGGCCGAACCGATCTAGGGCAAAACCCTAACCGTGAAAGCTTCTATCAACAAAAGCACCGCATCTATTAGTCGGTTCTTCGAAACCCTATTATTACTCCCTTGTCCGCTCTGTTTTGGCTTCAACATGTTTCAACTGCTTGGAGCTGATAATATACTCTTCTGAACTTGGAAAAACCTGTAAGATCCTGTGAACGATCGAAGCCTTCGCTCTTCATGCAAGCAGAACTAGTAATCCAAGGTGCAATCGGCAATCAACAGGGAACAGATCCCCTCCTTTTTTCTCAATCGACGAAATACAACCAAAAAAACATGTAAATCAAGAGCTAGGGTTTGAATACCTGAAATCGATCTTCTGGATCGTATGAAAAACGCGGAGGCGAACGAAACCTATGGAGATGAAACCTGCAATTTACTTCTTCTGCCGAGAGAAGTAGAGAAAAAAGGGAAAAGAAAATCCCAAAAGAAACTAGTCGAGAATCTTCAAATCCTGAAAGCGGCGCGGCTACTGATATAAGAAACAACGCTGTCTTCTTCTTCTTCTTTTCTTGTCACTGGACTTAGATTCGATCATTCATGGATGGATTGTTCGCTGAGGTTTCCTTCCACACATTCCTTTTTCAATACGCCAAATCCTTTCCCCCTTTCCCCCTTTCCTCCAATCTTGAATATCTTTTCTTCCCCGGCTGTATCTGTGTATGTTTGAGCGCTTCCATCCTTTACCACATATTTATGGTTTTCCTCGTGACTAAACTATCCTCATATTTCTCTTGATATACCCAAAAACACCCCTTACCTCCCCCTAGCGAGTAGCGACTAGCGATCTCATTCTCGAATCGGCTCCAGTCATCTCTGCAAGTCAACACCCGCTATGATGACGAGTTACTTTGTAGTGGAGTCCCTTACAAGTTACAAACCTCCGTACGTGATATGAAGGCACGTGGCGTAACAGAATTAAAATCAGTTGCATCAAGATAAGGCCACGAACGTTTTTAAATTATAAATAAAATTTTAGATAAGAATCCGTTCTCGTCTCGGATCCCGAACGTTTTTAGATAAGAAAAATAAAATTATAAATTATAAATAATGTTTTAAATATATTTTGATATAAATAATATATTTAATATAAATAACTTTTAATATATATATATAATCGGTGTTGGGGTGAGGTAGGGGAGACCGGATTTGCTTTTCACACCTGGCGCCGCCTCACACACACATCTTATCATACATTGGGAACATCTCTCGCACTTATTTGTTATTATTCACGGGAGATGTTCCCAATGCACGGTGGATGTGCCTATAAGGCAACCATTTGTGAGGAGCAGATCCCGTCACGAGGCAGAGACCTCAATCCCCATCCCCAACTTTGACCCTGATGGGAGATTTCTATTAATCGTTATGGGATCCCCATCTCTGCCTTACCAAAATTATCTCCATCCCCGACCCCATCGGGTTGGGAAAGTCGAGTACTGCCGAGATGAAAAAAATTACCATCCCTAGAGAGAAGCACAAGGAGAGGTAACATTTTGAGTGGAAGAGAAAAAAATAAGAAGAATAATGAAAATTGGAAGCAAGTGATGAGAACTGGTCATGCATTGTAGGGGAAAGAAAAATAAAAGGAAAAATGAAAAATATGAAGAAAAAGTATAAAAGATACATTCTTAATTAGGAATGGCAGTTTTCTCGAAGGGTACCAAGGATGGGATGGGGTGGGGATGAGAATAAGGATTAATAGGGATCCTCCTCCCCATCCTACCATATATATATTCAAAAAATAGTATTAATTAAAAAATTTTGGGGATTTGGATTTCCCTAGGAAACTCATCACTTGAGATCAAATCCTGTAGCTACAAGGGTTAGGTCTGATTGTTTTCATAATATTTGGTCCCTACAAGATTGTTTTCATAATATTTTAGCAGTTGTGCATTGACAATATCTACCCATGTATAAAAACATACAATAACAGAGATGTTTCCAATGCATGACTAAAAAAAAGCACTCCGGATTTTTTACTCACTTTTTCTACCCGCCATGAATTGGAGCCACACATCTCTATTAGGAACTGAGAGATGTGTGACTCCGATTCATTGCGGGTAGAGAGTGGGTAGGAAAAGTTAGTAAGAAATCTAGGCTCAAAAAAAAAGGTTGTGAGGACTAAATCCAAGTTCTACGGTTAGAGGCTCTCATGTGAGAAAAGGCTGGTACATGCAATTTGAAATGAAATCTAAATAGAAAATAAGAAAGCAAAACATTGATGGCCTATGATGCCCAAGATATGGCATATTAATGTTATATTTTGGTTTGATAGGAGATAAGAAATAAAGACTTTTAAAAATTTTCCCTCAAGTTTTTTGTTTATCAATTGAGAGGGAAAAAACGTTTCTCTCTCTTGTTTTCTAATAAACCGAACACGGGCTTGGTATAATTACATGAAATTCGAACAAGGCAAAAATATGCATTATAGCCAACCTTTTGATATAAAAGCAATAAATATGATAAATCATACAGATCATTATTGTTTTAAGGGCAATTTTCTTAAACTATCCATAAGGTTTAGGAAATTGACTTCCTATTGTTTGGAAATTGACTTAAAGTATCCCTAAGTTTTATAAAATTTGACTAAATCTTCCCTTGCCATTAGCATTTCATCACAATCCATTTACATGTGACAACCACATGACATATAATTTTTTTAAAACCCAATATTACCCTTACCAAGAGGGATGAGATCCAAACCTAATCTAACATTGTTCCAACAATAGGGATAAGAGATATTTGCTAGGGGTGCCAATCAACCGGTTTCAGATTGGATCTAATCCGATCCAAACCTTATCAAGTTCGATTTGGATAGTCCATTATAATTATTGGATTAGGTCAATCCAAAATAAATTGGTCCATAACCTTATTGGTCTGAATTGGACCTAAACCAAATTTTCAATAATCGATCATGAGGCCAAACCCTTGTCCAATTTGAAACTGATTAAAATTGAAGCTGGCATAAAATCACTTTTGTAAAAGTACTTTCACAAAAATACTTTTACAAAAGTAGATTTATAAAAGCACTTTTACGAAAGCATTGTAATAAAAGCATTTTTATACAAAAGCACTTTATGAAATCAGTTTTACAAAAGAACTTTTATGGAAGTACTTTTATGAAAACACTTTTATGGAAGTACTTTTATAAAAGTAATTTTATGGAAATACTTTTATAAAAGCACTTTTATGAAAGCACTTTTATGGAAGCACTTTTAGAAAAGCACTTTTGTGAAAGCACTTTTATAAAAGCACTTTTATGAAAGTATATTTATAAAGTACTTTTATGAAACCACTTTTGTAAAGACACTTCTATGAATGTACTTTTATAAAAGTAATTTACAAAAGTGTTTTTTTAATGCCAAAAGGGTATATTTTTGTAAATTTTAGATTTTCTTTATTTTAATATCTTTTTGTAATTTTTTATATGCTCTGTTTTATATATAACTTTTGATATTTCATTTGATTTGGATTGGATCCAATATAGTCTATTTACATTTTAATGGTTTTTATTGAATTTGGTTTGTATTGGATTTAGACTAGAGTCCAGTCAATTTGTAAGACTGGATCGGGTTAGACCAAATCTAGTCCAATTGACGCCTCTAGTATTCGCTACAAGGCTACACATGAAACCTTCTCCCTCTCTCCCTATGATAACAACCATCGGAGGAAGACCACTAAAAGGCGACGAGGTGGACGATGACAAAGAACAATTCTTCACCCAGCAAATGATCTCCCGTTTGTCACTAGTATCAATAGCATAGAACCTATCGTCACCGAAAGTAGCGGAGACTGGGCCCATTGAACTGTATCTGCGTCCCCTGGTGGCCATTGATAACAGTAGTAGAAGAAGCATCAATGACGGAAATGAATGGAGACCACACGACAACATGTTGCAAAGCTCCATGTCCTTTAGGGATCTTGCTAGATATTAGTAACTTTGTCGATGATCAACTGATAGATGCTACTTGTAGAGAGAGTGGAGGTGGTTGTGCTCTGCTTCACTCTCGCTTAGAATAGAGTTAAAGAGAATAGATAGAGAGACCACAAGCTAAAATGCTAGAACCCTAAGATCTGAACCTAGTTGCACAAAGATTGGTGGAATAATGGGCTCCTCATCTTCGAGCCAACATATCCCTGGATCTCCTCATCTTAGAGCCAACAAAACTCTGGTACTCAAGGGTCGGTGCTCCTGGTATTGAGTTGCAGAGGGGGTTCTTATTTGCGGTTTCGTCTCTCCGCAACCCCTATTTATCTTGTGTCACCACTGAACCACTGCCTTATGCCCACTGTTGCAACAAATCGCCGCTAAACACAATCCAATCTGGAAAAATTCCTCCTATTTGCATTTTCATTCGGACTTGACCAAAATGTGAATGGAGTTGTTACTTTTTATCATTAAATATCCGATTCAAACAAAGAGGAGCATGGAGTTGCAGAGGTTTTAGAATTCAGTAAATATGTTATTGAATCCATAGCGAAAGATTGAAAATGGTTGTCGTTGTTGCTCAAAATTCGTCTCTTTTGTGAACACTTTGGAGAACAATGAACTCAAGAGAATCGTCAGCTGTTGTAGCTCGAAATCCAACATTCTCAAATCTCTGCTTGCTCTCCTTTTGAGATTGCGACGAGAATGTTGCTCTTGAGTTATCTTCTCCCTGTTCACAACATGATTGCAACATGGCTCATTTCGAAGCTTCCGAGCAAAGCTAGTAAATCCACAACGATAGATTTTCAAATTACCTCGGTTCCATCTAGTAATGGATGGTGTCAATGTTGTGCTTCTATACCAAAGAAGTTAACTAGGAGGTCCATTTCCTTATTTTAACCATCAAAAGTTTATGTCACAATATTTGGATATTAATTTTAGGGAAAATTCTTGGTCAGTACCTTGTACTTTGGCTCGAGTGACAATTTGGTCTCCAAATTTTAAAATGCGACAATCCAGTACTCGAACTTTCAAAATGTGACAATTAGTACCCAAATTTTTAAAATGTGACAATCCAGTACCTGTTATTAACCAGTCCATTAATTTATTATTGTCATTTGAAAAGTCAAAAATGCCATTCAAATGTCATTTAATTCTCTTTAACCATCCAAATGTTGACAAAAAACTGAACAGTCCCAAAACGTAGCCTCTTCTAATAAAAAAAGTTGGTGATTGTTTAGGAGAATCTAAAATTTGGGACTGTTCATTTTATTGTCAATGTTTGGATAGTTGATAAAGAGAATTAGATGGCATTCTTAGGGCATTTTTGACTTTTCAAATGTCACTTAACGGCTGATTAACGACAGGTACTGAATTGTCACATTTTAAAAGTTCGGATACTAGATTGTCACATTTCAAAAATTTGAGTACTGAATTATTGCATTTTAAAGTTTGGGAACCAAATTATCACGCAAACCAAAATACAGGTTACTGATAAGGAATTTTCCCTAATTTCTAATACCCAAACCAAAAGTCTACTAATTTCTTGACGTTGGAAGAATTGGATAATCTAATTTATTTATAATCGTTTGTTCCCATGTTAGCTCAATTCCAATATGATCTTTTAAATCTAATACATTGGTTGCCAAAAAAAAATCAGAGAGGAGCATAACACAGTGCCATCGACATCATTTTCCATTCAATTAGTAATTTCGATCCCAAGTTGTCGTTGCTATCTCATTCATGGCTTGGTCCTCCTGATCGAATTATCTACTCCATTTACAAGTAAGGATCAATCATCTCCTCATTAAAATTATTTGCTCCATTTTGTTTTATTGTATATCTTTGTTATTTGATCGAATCGTTATAGATAGAGTCTGGTTCCTTTGGTGGAAATCCTTTAGGTTTCTCTTATGTTTTCTCCATCGATTTGGAAGCCCTTGGACTCGAAGGAAAGGAGGAGCATCCGAAGAAGGACAATGTGGGTGTGACCAGAATGATGCCGGTGAGGGAGATGGAGGGTATTGAGTTGTAAAGGGGTTTGACACGATGACCAACTGAAAACAATGGTATTGAGTTGAGAGGGGTTTGGCTGAACGATCCTAAAAAAAAAGCAAAATTTTTTATTTCCAGTAGCTTTTGGTCTTTAATCTTTAGGTATTACAAAAACTAAAGGCTATAGACGACGAATGAAGGTCAGTTCTGGGTTCCTTGCTTCTAGCTCTAATAACCCATTTTCTGATCTAGGTTCTTTGCAGACGACGAATGAAGCTTTAGTGTTTCAATTGTAACTCATTTCAGTAGTTTTTTGTAGACTATTTTAGCGTTATTGAAAAATGAAAAATTTCTTTAGTTGGGTTTTATTTTTGAAAATTTGACATTTCTTTTTGAAAAAAAGTAAAGGGCAAATTTGACATTTCTTTTTTCATTAGTGTTTAATGGCAATGTTAATTGTCAAAAAACTTAGGAATAGTCTAAGACAATATGTAAACAGTAAGGGTAGAGTTAGTCAATTAGCTAAACCATAAGGATAGTTTAAGAAATTTGCCCTTATTTTAAACACTAGCTATTACAAGAAACCCCATGTGTATGAAACACTAGCACATTCACTCATGATTGATTACGTAATCCATTATACACACCTATGCAGTCAACAAATCCCAACTTATATGTGTATATGTTGTTTCCTTGTCATTTAAAAAAGCCTATAAATTTTCATTGTGAATTTTTTATAGGAAATTCTTCTAGGAAAAAAAGGTACACTTAAAAAATAGAAGGATTGCATAAATCCAGTTTACTACATCAACACACCCAATTGCAAATTTTGCCAAATGATGGCCAGCTTCATTTGAACTTCACTCATTAAATATGATGCCGAATTTTAGGAATTGGTGAAAGAGAGACCTACAAGGGGAAGCATTACAAAGTATACACCACATTGGTAGACTTTGCAATGAGGATAAATGTTAACTAATTGCAACTTAACATCTTAATGTTATCCAAACAGAGCCTTTATAAGCATGTGCTTGTCCAAGCATTTTTTTTTTCTCTAGAGATTTTATCATTCTACTATTTCAATATTTTTCAATTTTTTATTTGTTTAATATTTTAAGTCAATAGATGATAAAATTAAGGAGAGAAAATCGATTGGATTTTGTGTAGATTAGGGGTAACTTTGATTTGACCTTATTGAACTTTGGGCCTGTCTAAAAGAGCTTTGATGCATTAGCTTCGGGCTTTATGAGGTTGGCTCCACATTGACAACTTATAAATACATTGTCATTTAGCCAAAAAAAAGGCTTTTAAGTTAAGTGTGTTTTTATAGTTTATTCAAGGGAAAAGTATGGATAGGCCCATTATAGAAACCTGAACCCTAGGCCATTTCATACAAAATTTATAATGACATTCAAATTCAACTTTTGAAATTATAAAACAGATTCCCACGCCAAGTAAGTATCACACTTTTACCTATGCTTTTCTTGTGAGGTGACAATCCAGCTCAGATTCCATGTCACAATAATATTTATTTAAATTTTTATTTTGAAATTTAAACTTAAATTGCAAAGACTAAAATGACCCTGCTAGGGCCCACGGTCATTGTTCTCTCCTCTTTTCTCTCTTTCGTTGTCTCTCACCACTCTCGACTCTCTTCTCTTACTGTTTCTTCCTACAACTTTTCCCTTAACCTTTGATTGAACTTCGACTGCTCTCCCTCTTCTGTCACTTTTACCTTTTGTCTTTATTATCACCAAGCTTTACTTACAACCACTGGACAAATCCACGACTCTCTCCCTATGTCCCTCTCTCTCTCTCTCTCTCCAAGAACATCTTCACATAAAAGAACAAAGCCATAAAAAAAAGAAGTTATACTTCTCGCTTTGTATCTACTGTTGCATTTTCTACCCCCCATCTCTCTCTGTTATCCATGGTCTCTCTTTCAAATTCGTTGATATGAATCGCATCTTGAGGGATTCTTTGGCCAGAGGATTGCAACTTTGGAGAGGTTGGAGCAACGCTGCCATCTCGAGAGATATGGATGAAAACTTGGATCTCTTCTCCAGGCTGTTCTTGCTATTTCAGCGAGACAATAGAAATTTCACTTTTTTTTTTCAATTTCAAAATTTGTTGGCTTCCGGTAGGTTGTTCTTGCTATTTCAGCGAGACAATAGAAATTGTCAGAGGAACTGATCAATTTGATGTTGATTTTGATTAGGTTGATGTTTCTATGTGCACCTGTGCAAATTTAGAGGGCATCTGTATTTCTCATGTTTTCATTTTTATTTGATTATATAAGTTATTTATTATTATTTTCTGCTTGTCATTTCGCCCTTTCTAACTTTAGTTGCTTAGTTAGATACTTCAGGAGGAACACCAATGTTTGATTTCCTCCTGATAATAAAATTTTGAGAAGAAATTAGTCAAAGTCAAATTTGTTATTTTGATATTTTCTTAAGAAAAAAAATATCATATTTGTTAATAGTTCTGGTTATGAATGCCTTCAGTATCGATGAAATTGGGGAGAATATCGGTTGGACCAGTAAAACTAGCGAGGAATGGAATCGACGATCTACTCTCTTCAGTGGATGGGGGAAAGCATGATTATGACTGGTATGTGTTCTGTCCATAATTTTCTCCTTGATGTAATTTGTATGCTTGTTAACTTTCAGATCACTTTTTGTCATTTACTTGCTTGCTAGCTTTAATAGTCTCATTCCTATATTGAATGAAATTCTCTCCATCTCTCTGGTTGGCCATGGTGGTCTTCCACTCGCTAATTGCATTTTCTATTTAGATAAGTGCTAACCAGTAAGAGACAATGGGAATTCAATTCCTCTTGAAGTCTAGATCCTTAACATGGTAAAATTTGTTAGTGTGAGGTTCGACAGTGCTAGGATCTTCTTGCCTGAGAATGTTGTTGGGTGTTTTTCATCGTATTATTGGGTCTAGAGAGGCTACCCAACAATTGTTGATAGCACTCTGAGGTTGTCTTATTGTTGTTACCTGGGAATTCATTTGCTTTTATCATTCTAATGGTTTTTTCATTCAGTAAATGATTCTTCAGTAATAAGGAAATTAATTCGTATAGGAAGATTTGCTGGCCATTTCTGCATCTAATGAAATTAAGATAGGAAAAGTGAACCAATTAGGATATAGTTTACTAAAGTAGGTATATTGTGGTCAGAATATGAAACATACTTTGAACCATAAGAAAAGCCTCTTGAAGTTCATAAATCAATAACAGGTAGCATCTCCAAAAAAATTCAAGCAATCATGAAAGAGAGCTATAGGTTACTTTGACATTATTGCCATGATCTTAATGAAGTTATAGAATGTTTGATCGTAGTAAAGTTTACATGGTTTGTTAAGTAAGCGCAATGTGGAATGAAGATAGGAAATAGCGTGGCTTAGGTAGCTTTTATTTTTCATTTACTTTTCAGTTCACAATTGGCAAGAAGTTGATAGACATGATTTTAACAGCTGTATTAATTTAAAAAAAAATCCTTAGATGGAAGAATTAAGCTTTTATGTTCTTGAAAATGTGATTTATATGCCATTAGACTACTATATAGACTATCATATATATAGTAGTCTATCTAGTTCTTAGCAACTACCCGAATCATAAGATTGTTACTTTTTCTCTAATGGCATGCTTGTAATTTTCTCATTATTCCTTTTTTGAAATGCCCTGCATCTTTTCCTTTTCAACTGTCTGAAGCCCTTTATTTCTAGTCAAGTGAGCAAAACGGTTCCACATAGTGCATGTACAATTTTCCCGGGTTTAAGCTGACTATTAGCATTTCTAGAGTAGACCTCAAAATGCCACTCTACCTACCAAGATTTACAAATAAATAATTATCTGATGCAAACCTAAGGAGAAGTTATTTCTAAATGAGAATCCAAATCATGGATCACAGATTATCCCTCCAAAGATTCAAAATATAGTACTGATTTGTAGGTGCCAAGTGCAAACCCACATAAAATTAAACTACTACAGTGGTTAAATTTGCTTTGTTAAAAGCTTATATTCACCAACTTTTGAATCTTATGATTAAGTTATTGCTCATAGCCCAACAAACCTGAGTCAATTCTCAACCAAAACGAGTCTGTTCTACAAGTTCTTTTTGTACTCATCTAGTTGTGGAATCACATTTCTGTGAAAGAATCTTCTTTTTTTTTTACAATGGCATAGTATGGAAATGAAACAAACTTGCTTTGTTTCTAATTCTTTGAGGTTGATGATATAATCATACCACTAACAAATATGATCGTTGATAAGAATAAAAAGTAACATATTTTTATCCCCAATTATTCATTCTTTTACATTAAATTAGCACTTAATTGGACTCATTACTCTTGTATTTCGATTTAGGGCAAGCAAAAAGTCAACTGGAGGAAAACAAGGCTAATCGGATGATTTTGCACAGTTTCGGCACCGTTCAGTAATCGGGGCATAACTTTCAACTCCGGACTCCGATTGGGATTATTCAAGATGAACTGGAAAAACAAGGGAGAACTCCACAACTCTCATGTTTTGGGTTTTGACAGATTCGGTCTGCATCGAGGTCAAAATCGGGCCCGAATTCGGAACAAATTCGTATTAAAGCCGAGTTCACAATTGAAGCCCAATTCGCAGGAAAGCCTTGTAGCGGCCCAAGTTATTAAAGAGCCCAACTCGAATTCAAGAATAAAAAGTCCCATTAGATTCAAATTTCAAATGTAATCCTATAAGGATAAGATGATTGAGATTAGATTACTAGATAAGAGATAGGATAGGATTAGATCAAAACTGATTAGGACTTTCTACTTTTGAGGATTAATCTCCTAAGAGGAGTTGGAGAGAGCCCCTCCTCCTAAAGCTATATAAAGGGGGGAGGGGGGAGG
>NW_010729088.1:664553-689351 GCF_000365185.1 Nelumbo nucifera
AATTGCAGTTATCTCAATTATTGTTATTTTGGTTTAACTGTTTTCACAAAGATTATTGCTATCATTAATTGATATGCAACGCTATTGTACCCAGTTGGTTAATGATAAGTGTTGATCAAATGCTGGGTTTGGTCAACTAATTCAGGAAAACACGAGGTTTATTATGGCTATCCTAATAAATCTTAAGGTTAAATATTTGAATTGCAAGATTGTTGAAATTTACCTAGGATCGATGACCAATTGACTCAATCTGAACCCTTGGATAAGAATTCAATAAGACTAAATTTTCCTTGATTGTTATTTGCTATTTTGCTTTATTTTAATTATTCAAATTTCCCACTCTTTAAATTGCACATTCGGCTGAGAAATTAATTACTGGCTCCCTGTGGGATTCGACCTGATACCACTGTTACTACAATTTTGTTGTAAGGTGGGAATAGAATTAATTTTGAGGGCTTCGACAACCCGTCAGTCGTGTATATGTTTTTCTTTCCCTTAATAAATAGGTGTGAGTATATTCTTAGATAGATGATTTATAATTAGAAAATTGAACTCAAACTAGCATTCAGAAGCTAATGTTTGTTTCCTTTAATTTCCATGAACAGGCTTCTCACCCCTCCTAAGACACCTCTTTTCTCTTCATCATATACAAGTGAGCCCCCTCCAACCTTACTGGCTCCAAGAAGCAGTTCCTTGGTCAGATCAGTTTTTACAACTAAGACTTCAAGGGTATATGTTTCAATTTCTTCTTGTTCATCACTATTCACTTTGATCTAAGTTATAAATTTATTTATTCTAAAACCGCAATGGTGTACATCACCTTCATATAACTGTTTTTCTTCCCTCTTGATTTTTTTGTTTTCTAGGGAAGAACATGAATGCAATCTGGTCATAATTGCTACTACCTATCTAATCTACTGTAGTCTTTTGAAATTTGAATGCATAAAAAAGAACTTAGTTTAACCATTGGCATATAAAATAATTTTTATATCTGATGGTTATGCTCTTCCAATTTGATAAACTAGTGAAGCTTCTTATATGATTTACTAAGTGATGGGACCCCTTAGAGGTCTTCTATATATGGAGGGGAGTGTGACACGTCTGATTGGTTCTAACTGGAGTATTCCCCTCTTAAAAGTTTCCACTTAAACTTAACCGTTTTTTGATTCCCTTGTTGATCAGCAAGGTTTTAAGCAGAGGTCTTCAATTAAGCAACTCAACTCGATGATAGGCCTTCCAGTGGATCAGATCCAGTTTAAGTTGTGCTGTTCGACTTGCTTTGGCTTTGGTTTAAATCCAACCTAGTCCAGTTCTCCCCATAAAGTGGCTCTTATCATTTGTGGTGCCACCTTCCCAGCAAAGACTGTTATTTACAATGGCATAATTGTCAAGGTGTCTAGGCGATTCTAGGAGACAGTGGGGTGCCTAGGTGTTAAGAATTTCATAAAAGAAAGAAAAAAAACAAGTTTTGCCTAGTTCCCTAACTTTATATACCATCTAGCATACATATTACTTTAAAAATAGCAATTTTCTTTAGTAACAAAATTAATTTCCTCATGGAGCAATTTCATGTCAAATTAGCAACTAAAAAATGTTATTATTTTCTATGATAAAATTTAAGATAGTAAGTAAAAGATACAAAGAAGTAGGGTACAACTTCTCCTTTATTTAATGTGTGCTTGTGAGAGAGAGAGAGAGAAACCTCTTTGTGTTTCTATGCTTTATTTCTTTTTCTCTCTCAAAAATAGTAAATAGAATATGCATGGCTAATTTCTTATTTTCTCTTTCTTTCAGCTTTCTATGACACACTCGGAGAACAACTATTCATCAAGACCAACAAGAAGTAGTTCTGTTACCCGTCCTTCCATTTCTACCATGCACTACACTACCTACTCATCTAGCTCCAACAGATCTTCCTCAATTCTCAACACAAGCTCAGCATCAGTCACATCTTCATCCAGGCCATCCACCCCTACTACCCGCTCTAGTACGAGACCTTCCACCCCATCTGCTCGGCCATTGTCATCGTGACCATCGACACCAACCAGATCCCATCCTGGCCCCAACATCTCTTCAGTTGATAAGCCAAGAGTGTCCCAAAACTCAAGGCCTTCTACCACAAGTTCTAGGCCTCAAGTCTCTGCAAGCTTAAGTTCTGCATCTCGACCAAACTCATGGCCATCAACTCCTACCCGTCGAACCCAAACAACAGCTCCAGGACCAGCTCCAGTGGTAGCTCGCTCAGCATCTTTTCGGTGGGTCCTTCCAAATGGCTGAAGCACAGCACCTGCTTCCCGAGGAAGCTCCCCAGGCCCAAGGGCCCGGCCATAATCACAACCTATTGATCTTCCTGATTTCCCACATGATACAGCACCAAACCTGAGGACCACATTGCCAGATAGGCCCATTTCTGCTGGTAGGTCCCGGCCAGGTTTTGCTGTCATGGTCAGGGGAAACTCAGAGACATCTGGGCCTGTGAATCCACCAAGAAGGCAGTCATCACCTATTGTTTCAAGGGGAAGACTTACAGAATTTCCAGGGAGGGGCCGCTTGCACACCAATGGACATGATGTTGGGGCACCTGAATTGCAGAAGACACCACCAGTGTTGGAGCCTACAGTTCGGAGACCAACAAAACCCACAACTACTAGTGAGAGTACTGGATTTGGAAGAATAATCTCAAAAAAGTCACTTGACATGGCTCTCAGGCATATGGTATATCTCTTGTTATAGAAGGAAAACTGAAAGTACTTTTAAGTGTGGATGTCAGGAGACTCCATTCTGACTTTTCTGTCATGGACTCATGGAAGTTCCATGCAAAGTCGGACTGAAGCCCAAGTCATTCAGTCTGCCATGCTGAGATTCCTGAGTAATATTTTTAAATTCTCAAGAAATATCTTTGTATGCATATGATATATGCCAACATATCTGATATCCCTTATATATAAAATGGTTAGAAATCTTCCACAGATCCAAATTTTGACCAAGCAGGACTTTAAAAGGGTTGACTACTTTTTACCCCATCTATTTATTAAATTGAGGTTAAATCTACATTATTACCTCTTAACTAAAAGCTCTTTATTCTATAACGCAGGACATCCAAAATGGCACAGGGAACGTCCATTCTCTGTCTGGAACTACTCTTTTCCCTCAGAGCATCCGTAGTAACCTAAAAAGGCAGCCTATCCGTGTCTTGGATGCTTTGTCTTCCCTCAGCAATAATGGTGCCCCACCCTCCAGCAGTAGTGGAGGCATCTCAGAGAATGGAATTTGTATTGATAAGTCCCTGGATAATGAGGCTGAGGAAGGTGATGGTCGGCTTTCAGCAAAACTGAGTGAAATGGACATTTACGAGAGCTCCCGTTATGATGCAATTTTGCTCAAAGAGGACCTGAAGAACACTAGCTGGTTGCACAACGTTGATGATAAGTCTGATCAGGGGATCACCATCGATCACCGGTTTGAGCCACTTCGCGAGCCATTTGGTGTTTTATAATCTCTAAAATGGCTATAATGCCCTTTTTCCTTCCTTTCTTTTATTTTTGTTTTTAGTTATTATTTTTCCAAGATGGAAACCACCAAACCGTCTCTCTCTCTCTCTCTTAAGTTGTCCCTTCTGGTAGTACGACTTTATTTGTACCATAAGGGTTTTATGTTTTGTACCCTTTGTATAAAATGTAAAACAGTAAATAAAGATGATGATGATGAAATAATAAATGATATTTCAGTGAATCTAAGGCAGACACTAGAGAGTAATTGTCCATGTCTTAATGCAGATTTGTGCAAAGTTTTTATTTATTATTTTTTTTTCACTACCAAGCATGATTTTCAAAACCGGATCGGACCAGACAGTCGGACTAGAAAAATCGATAACCGTTCAGCCCTTGGGTATGGTTATACTATAAACCGGTAAATCTTTAAAATTCGTCGAAAAAGTCTGAAAATCGTTGACCCAGGTGATCGAACTGCTAAACCATTTGACCTGGGCAGCGGTTTGCATGTTATCATTTTTATTTTCACTGATTTAAATAAAATAACAAAAAAACAAAATGACCCCCATATCCCCAATTCCATCTCTTACGTTTAGGGTTAGAATGACCCCATTTTCGTTCTAACCCTTCCCTCCTCTCAACCATCACACCCAACTGACCACCTACAATGGCCATGACCTACGGACTCTGACGGCGATTCACAATGACCGGCAACGGCGGTGAGCTTCATCTACGACAACCAGCGTTGATTTTGTAGCAGATCTAGCAGTAACAGTTGTGGGTTGCGATAGTAATAGGTTCGACGACTGACTTACAGCAGCGGTCGGCGATTTTGCAACCTTACCTGTAGTGACAGTGATAGTATATTTCCTGCCCACTATTCTCTCATGCGTGCGAGAATAAGTTTAGTTGTTCTATCTGCAACCTTACTTGTAGCTTGGCAAACTAATGAACGGTGGTTCCCAATTGACTTTCGGGAACTTACTTTTAAGAAGAATCCCTCATCATAGTTCCTATGTAGGATAAAGTTGACCAAAAAAACCTCACAAACCACTCACCCAACCCAACCTTAATTTTTCAAAGTATCAATGAAACCTCCATTATTTCACCAGTCACGACTGAATTGAGTTTCAGGCTCGAAATTGGAAGTTCCTAAAACTAGAGAACTACCAAACTTTTTGGGAACCACCAATTTCGAGCCTGACACTCAATTGGGATTAGGAAAGATGGTTTAGATATTTCACTTGAAACATAATGTGAAAATATGAATATTGAAATTGAAAATAAAAAATAAGAAATTAATAGTTTATTATTTGAAATGTATAGTTTATATGAATATGAAATAACAGGGTATAAGAAATTTACAACTAGTACAAGTGCATCTTTTACTTCTACAACTACGTGTATTAGTATGGGATCTGTAAGATCAAAGTCGGGATCAAGGGTTTGTTTCCTCTTTGGGTAATGCCTTTCACCATCCTAATACATTTTTTTTCTTAATGAATTTTATCTTATTCTTCAAAAAAAAAAATTCTTAATGGCCCTTTGACAGATATTGGGTCAAATATGCCAACCTGATAAACATAATCTAACTTGGTAAAAATTTACCAAGATGGAATTAAAATGACAATTTTTAATATAAAGGCATGCAAAAGCCATTGCAAACAAGTAATATCTTTTAATAACAAAAGAATATCTTGGTTTGTTTTATTAGATTGTGATACGGGTTGTTTGGAGAAAAGATTATAAGATTTTGTCATTTAGTTTTTTACGGATATTAGTATGGGATCTGTGATACCAAAGTTGGCTCTTGGGTTTCTTTCCTATTTGGGTGATGCCTTATCACCTTCCTAATGTATTATTTCTCTTAATGAATTTTATCTTATTCTTTAAAAAAAAAATCTTAATGGGCCCTTGGCAGATATGGAGCCAAATGTGCCAACCTGGTAAGCATCATTTAATTTAGTAAAAATTTACCAACATAGGATTAAAATGACACTAGCTTTTATAAAGACCTGCAAAAGCCATTGCAAACAAGAAATATCATTTGATAATAAAACAATATTTTGGTTTGTTTTATTGGATTGCGATAGAAGTTGTTTTGACTAAATATTATAAGATTTTGCCATTTGGTTCTAGGGTATTAATATGGGACCTGTGGGATCATTGTTGGGCTCTTGGGTTTATTTCCTCTTTGGGTGATGCCTTATCACCTTCCTAATGTATTGTTTTTCTAATGAATTTTATTTTATTCTTAAAAAAATAAAACAACCTACATCTATGTCATTAAATAAAGATACTACAACTAAAAACATCCAAATCTTTATATGGCTAACGGTGCTAAATCCCTTAAGGAGATTGGTACAAGTAATTAAGATACACAAAGAAAAAAATGTTCTTTGGGTTTTGGTCTAACCGATAGTTTTATTGGTCCAATCGATATTCTCTCCAATTTCATCATACTGGAGGCATTCATAACTAGAACTATTAACAAATATGATATTTTTTTCTTAAGAAAATATCAAGATAACAAATTTGACTTTGACTAATTTCTTCTCAAAAATTTATTATCAGGAAGAAATCAAACATTGGCGTTTCTCATGAAGTATTTTACTAAGCAACTAGAATCAGAAAGGGCAAAATGACAAGCATAAAATAATAATGATAAATTGTAGAATCAAATAAAAACGAAAAATGAGAAAAATGTTTAACATCATTCTTAGGCCAGAAAATAATACCATTGTATATATACAGTTCTAACGAAGAAATACGGATGCCCTCTAAATTTGCACAGGCAAGAACAGCCTGTCGGAAGCCGACAAATTTTGAAACTGAAAAAAAAAAGAAATTTCAGGATATTAATAGAAAATGACCACAATGCTCCTATGTGTGACCTCAATCCCACTACTATCAAAAGAATAAGATAAGTTTATAGGGGGTATTCTAATCAATTCAAGTTAGAAAACAGAAAAGATCCGGGAGATTCAAACCGAGACTTAGGCGGTGAGATCCGTACCGTCTGGTTCGTCAGATGAAGTGATGGGGAGGCTCTGACGGTTCTTGGAGAAGATATCCAAGTTTTCATCCGTATCTCTCGAGATGGCAACATTGCTCCGACCTCTCCGGAGTTGCAATCCCGTCGGAACAATCCTCCCTCCGGCCAAAGAATCCCTCGAGATGCGATTCATACTGATGAATCTGAAAGAGAGACCATGGACAACAGAGAGAGATGGGGGGTGGCAGAAAATGCAATAATAGATACAAAGCGAGAAGTATAGCTTCTTTTTTTTTATGGCTTTATTCTTTTATGTGAAGATGTTCTTGGAGAGAGAGAGGGAGGGACATAGGGAGAGAGTCGTGGATCTGTACAGTACTGGGTGCAGTTGTAAGTAAAGCTTGGTGATAATAAAGATGAGAAATAAAAGTGAGAGAGGAGGGAGAGCAGCGAAGTTCAGTCGAAGGTCAAGAGAAAAGTTGCAGGAAGAAACAGTAAGGGAAGAGAGTTGAGAGTGTGAGAGACAACGAAAGAGAGAGAAGAGGGAGGGCGGGAGAGAACAATGATCGTGGGCCCTACAAATGTCATTATAGTCTTTATAATTTAAGGTTAAATTTCAAAATAAAAATTTAAATAAATGTTATTGTGACATAGAATCCAAGCTGGATTGCCAGCTCACAGTAAAAACATAGGTAACAACAGTATGATGCTTATTTGGCGTGGGAATCTATCTTATAATTTCAAAAGTTGAATTTGAGTGGGCTGGCCTGGGGTTGGGGTTCTGGTTTCTGTAGTGGGCTTGTCGGTGCTTTTCCATCTATTCAAAGCGACTCAATTAAAGCAGCTCCATCAAATCTCTCTCAAATGGGCCCTTTGCCCATACATTGACTCATCAGCCAACCGGAGGGGAGACCATATGCATTATACAACATAAATTAAGAGGTAATTAAAAAAGTTAAAGAAATTAAAGGCACCATGAAGCTTCTTTCTTGGAATAGTGAAGGTGGGGGAGGTTCCTTGGCAATTCGACAACTAAATAACCTCCTCCGCATGCACCCAGCCAACCGGAGGGGAGACCATATGCACCATTCGACAACTAAATAAGCTCTAAGCTCTTTGTACAAATGATCGGTTCAACTTCTTTTCTATGGCTTGGGTTCAACATCTTCCCGTGGTTTGCAGTGGTCACAATCCTCTTTTAGTCCACGCTACCAAAAGTCGAACAAGATACAAGCGACCTTTCCGTTTTGAGGCCACGTGGACTGAATAGAAAGATTTCAAGGTTGAAAATTGAAATGCAGCGCTCATGCGGGATGGTCACAATGGTCCATTTCAAGAAAAAGTTCATGATATAGTGAGACATATAGCTAACTGGGGGAAACAACACCAGGGAAATTTCCGAGAGCGTGTAAAGACACTCTTTGGATGGCATTACTTTACTTCAATGTGGACCTAGAACCGAAGCAAATCTCCAGGAGGAAAGTACTCTCAAACATCAACTAAACAATTGCCTCTTTCTTTAAGAAATATATTGGAAGCACCGAGAGAGGTGTAATTGGTTGCACCTCCGGCAAACTCTGGCAATACCACCGCTTATCTCTGGCAACGTTGTTGGAGGTGGGCGGAGGCAGAGGTGGCGGCGACAGCACTGGTGGTCTATAAAACCAGAGCTTTTCTGGTTTATTCTTTTCTGTGTTTTATTCATTGAGAATTTAAGTATATATACATGAATGTAAAACTGAACCTCTTAAGCTTATGGCAACTAGAACTCCTAAATTTACAAGGACTCAAATATATCTTTCCTATCTTATCTGAACTATTCATGATAAGGAAAGGATAATAAGATATATACAAATAAGATAATACTGAACGGACTCCTAATCCTAACACCCCCCTCAAGTTGGAGCATGTAGATTGTGAATGCCCAACTTGCGGAGAAAGTACTAAAATTCTCTGCAACCCAGTGCCTTTTGTAAAAATGTCTGCCAACTGAACGGTAGTCGACGCATAAGCAGGACAAATGCAACCATTTTGAATCTCATCACATACAAAATGGCAATCAACTTCAATATGTTTCGTACGCTCATGAAACATTGGGTTTGCTGCAATATGCAAGGCTGCCTGACTATCACAATATAATCGCATTGGGTTTGAATGCGTAATTCCAAGAGCCAATAACAATCCCTTCAACCATTTTAATTCACACGTGGTTGTGGCCATAGAGCGATACTCTGCTTCCGCTGAAGAACGATCTACAGTGTGTTGCTTCTTAGTTTTCCAGGAAATAGGCGATTTCCCAAGTAGAATAAACCATCCAGACAGAGAATGTCGGGACAAAGGACAGCTCGCCCAGTCTGAATCACACCATGCATATAACTGTAAGTCACAATCTAAACGCAAGAGAATTCCTTGACCAGGATTTCCTTTCAAATAGTGAACCACTCGCAATGCAGCCTCCCAATGTCTTTCTTGCGGTTGCTGCATAAATTGGGACAGAACATGCACACAATAAGACAACTCTGGACGAGTTGCTGAAAGATAAATAAGCCTGCCCACCAAGCGCTTGTATCGCTCAGGATCAGATAAGAGAGGCCCATCTGTCAAGGCGATATTGTGATTCTGCTCCAGAGGAAAAGGAGTAGGTTTTGCACCAAGTAATTCAACTTCAGATATAATATCCAAAGCATACTTACGTTGAGACAGAAAGATTCCTGTTGAGTTTCGGGCAACTTTAATGCCCAAAAAATATTTCAGTGGTCCCAAGTCTTTCATATGGAAGCAGTCACTCAAATATTTCTTGAAGACTTGAATTGCCATATGATCATTACCTGACACGATAATGTCGTCCACATACACGAGAACAAGCACATGCACCCTGTTTCGACGAAAGGTGAAGAGGGAGTAATCTGAACATGATTGCTGAAACCCATATGTCTTCAAGGCTGTGGTTAATTTAGCAAACCAACATCTTAGCACTTGTTTTAAGCCATACAGAGATTTTCGCAACTGACACACCATACCTAGTTTATCCGACTGAAAACTAGGAGGCATTCACATGTAGACTTCCTCATGAAGGTCACCATGCAATAATGCGTTATGTATGTTCATTTGATGAAGCTCCCAATTTCTAGCTGCTGCGACTGCAAGGAAGGTACGAATAGTAACCATTTTTGCAATTGGGGCAAAAATTTCATTATAATCAATTCCCTCAACCTACTTGTTCCCAAAAATCACGAGACGGGCTTTGTATCTTTCCATTGTCCCATCAGTGTTATACTTAATTCGATACACCCATTTGCATCCTATGGCTCGCTTTCTGGATGGCAAAGACTCCACAGTCCATGTCTGATTATTTTCAAGTGCCCGTATTTCTTTCTGCATTGCATCCCTCAATTTTTCATCCTTTACGGTCTCAACAAAAGAAGTAGGTTTAACTCCTGCAGTAATGGCTGCCAAGAAAGCACGATGTTGATAAGAAAAATTGTTACAGTTCACATAGTTATCTATGGGATAAGGACTACCTGCAGAATGTGATTGGCCGAGTGAGCTTGCAAAGGGACACGGAGAGGGACTCAAGTGTTGTGTGGTGTGAAGCATATAATCTCTCAACCTTGTGAACTATTGTTTCTGTCGATGCCCACACCCCAAATGAAATTCAGAGTGTTGTTGTTGCTTAACATCGCCACCCCCCTGACATCATGACCGTCTTCGTTTGCATTTTCTGTGGTGGCGTCACAAGAATGCATGGGTTCACCAGCATTTGCATTCGGGTCTATGCGGGTTCCTTCTTCAGCGAGTTCACCTTGCTGGTTAGCCTCCATCTTGCCATTTGCTAGTCCAGGTAAATAAGTGGATGGTACTAACACCTCATCTATCCCACCTATTCCACAATTAAATTGACCTTGTGCTTTGTTCGGATGTGCATCTTCCTTGTGTGCATACGGGAACTCATGCTCTAAAAAATTAATATCTCTTGATGCAAAGAACATGCCATACTCTAAATCATATAGGCTCCATCATTTCTTTCCAAAAGGATACCCAACAAAAACACACTGTCTGCTTCGACTGGCAAATTTATCCCCTTCATGTCCATGGTTGTGTGCATATGCTAAGCAACCAAAACTCGCTCATTATCATAAGAAGGAAGTCGCCCAAATAACATTTCAGAGGGAGTCTTTCCCTTCAACAGAATGGACGGTGTCTGATTGATCAAATAACATACGGTCAGGACACATTCCCCCAAAAATCAATAGGCAAGTTGGCTTGAAAGCGCAAAGCTCGGGCAACATTGAGTATGTGGCGGTGCTTGCGTTCAACCCTCCCGTTTTGTTGAGAGGTCCCGACACAAGTGGTTTGATGAATAATACCACTTTCAGCAAAATAGCTAGCCAAGCATACAAACTCAGTCCCATTATCAGTACGGATCACCTTTACAGGTTTGTTAAATTGCCTTTGAACCATAGCAAAAAAATTTCGAAGAACCCGTCCCACTTCCGTCTTATCAACCAGAAGATAAATCCAAACACCTATAGAAAAACCGTCTACTATGGTCAAGAAATAATGAGCACCACAAGAAGTTGTAGTTTTATAAGGACCCCACAAATCACAATGAATTAACTCAAAAATGTCGGATGCTTTATTATTACTAGAAATAAACTCTTCTCAACATTGTTTAGCTCGGAAGCATGCATCACAACCCTTAATATTGTCATCATTATTATTCTTAGTACTAATAAAAGGCAACAACTTAATAATTCTATAAGAAGGATGCCCTAACCTTTGATGCCAAATATCACCATTCGTCCTGCTTTCTGTAGTCTTCATTGCTCTTTTTGATGCAATGCTCCGGAAATAATAGAGTTCCTCTCGCTGCTCACCCGCTCCAATCAGCATCCTCGTAGTGCGGTCCTATATTACACAGAATTTATTAGTGAAATGGACAATACAATTCGATTCCTCAATCAGTTGCGATACGGAAAGTAAATTGCAATTCAAACTAGGCACATATAAAACACTAGTCAGTTTCAGATGATCGTCCAATGCAACTATGCCTTCTTTCTCTGCTATTGTCGCTTTCCCGTCTGGTAGCCCGACAGAGCACGAAATGACATTCTTTATGTCTCTCATCGACTTGAGGCTTCCTGTCATATGATGAGAGGCCCCTGTGTCTATTATCCATTCTGTCAATTTTTGCTTACCACTTAGTCGTTGACTCCCCTCTTTCTGTGTGTTCAAAAGTTTGAGTAACATGTTCCACTGCTCACTACTCAGTCCATTTAACCCAGTCTTGGTTGCATCAATTGATTCTCCTTGAGACGCATTGCCTTGCGCAGAGGCTTTGGCTGTATGGGCCTTGATTTGGCCGCCACGACCTTTTCCTCCTGCCCCTGCTCCTTTGTCTCTGTTTTCAGTCATGCCGACTATTGTGTCTGAAAGCCCACGATCGGTGCCACAAGAGACAAAGAACCAATCTCAGGATCTCCCTAAAACCTGCCGCAGAACGTTGACTCGCTGGAGACTTGTCAAAAATCAGTGCGTTCGAGAACGGACACCCGAGTTCTCTGTTACTCGCACAAGAAGAACCATCCAAGAGAAGACCGAAGTCGAAGGTCGGAACTTCTGTAGAAGGGGACTGAACTTCTATTCCGAGGGCTCAGGCTCAGATCCAAGGGTTTGTTGCCATTGGACGGCATGGAGGAGGTGGGCTACAACACGGAAGTCGGGTTCGTCTGGCTAAAGCAGAGGAAAGGAACGCATCACACCTTCAAGCGCCTCGAGTCCCTTTGTTACAGGCTTTATCGCCGACGTCCGTCGTCCTCCCTTCCACGGCCAAATCGAAGGGTGTGTTCTATCTTATGCCATGGCGGAAGAGAAGTACAACATGAAGAACCCAACGGTGAAGAGGATCCTTCAGGACGTGAAGGAGATGCAAGCAAACCCTTCTGATGATTTCATGAGCCTTCCTCTCGAGGAAAATATATTTGAGCGGAAGTTCGCGATCAGAGGTCCCCGTGACACAGAGTTTGAGGGAGGAATCTATTACGGATGGATCCAATTGCCAGTAGAATATCCATTCCAACCTCCTGCATTTATGCTGTTAACTCCTAATGGTCGTTTTGAAACACAGATGACGATTTGTCTAAGCATATCCAATCATCATCCGGAGCATTGGCAGCCATCTTGGAGCGTGGGAATTGCTTTGGTAGCATTGATTGCATTCATGCCCACTAACCTAGATGGTGCACTGGGCTCATTGGATTACAAGAAGGGAGAAAGACGTGCATTAGCCATCAAATCTCGTGAAGCAGCCCCCCAATTTGGAACTCCAGAACGTCAGAAATTGATTGATGAGATTCACCAGTGTATGTTAAGCAAGGCACCACCAATTCCGTAATTAAATGCCCCGCAGGCCTCGAATGAAGAAGAATTAACCGAGAAAGAAGGAGAGGCAGAGGTTAGCCCGCAAAATTCTGGAGTGCAAAGCTTGTCCTTTGTTGTCGCCTAACAATCGTTGCTGCCGCCACTGATCTCCAGAGGTCTTGGAACGCAGACCTCTTGCTCCTGTTTCGTGGCTCTGATACCATGTAAAACCAGAGCTTTTCTGGTTTATTCTTTTCTGTGTTTTATTCATTGAGAATTTAAGTATATATATACATGAATGTAAAACCGAACCTCCTAAGCTTATGGCAACTAGAACTCCTAAGTTTACAGGGACTCAAATATATCTTTCCTATCCTATCTGAACTATTCATGATAAGGAAAGGATAAGAAGATATATACAAATAAGATAATACTGAATGGACTTCTAATCCTAACATGGTCATTCCTCTGCCCAATGCCACCGCTGCCTCTGCCTCCGCCCACCTCCGACAATGTTGTCGGAGGTGGCGGCGTTGGGCAGAAGAATGACCACCAATGCCGCCTCTGCCTCTGCCCACCTCCGACAACGTTGCTGGAGATAGGCAGAGGCATTGCTGGAGTTTGCTGAAGGCGGCGGCGGGTGGCGGTGCTGATGACTCAATTGCAAGAGGAAGAAGATGAACAATGTTTTTGCCCTTAATTGCTATTGTTTTTAAAAAGTTAACCTATTTTTGAAATTTAAATAAAAGTATTACTTTTATTGATATTAGGGCCCAAAAGTTGCCCTTATCTATTATAATCCCAAGTTTATTTTCTTGGGTATTGCTTACATTCTAGGTGGGTAAATAACCTTACACCTTGGGAGAAAAGTTGCCAATACTTGGATGAGACAAAAATGTCTCTTGTAATAATAGATTTTTATGACTAAAATGGTCATTGTCTTGTTTGTATGGGAAATAAAAGAACATGGATAAATGCACTTACTTGGGTAAATCTTTCTTAGGAAACACTTACCTAAGTAAGTGTATTTACCCAGATAAGTAATTTACCAAAATGCAAACGAGGATTGTATAATCAATTGTTTTCCACTATATTCCTACATCTCATTGATTTAGATCCTATATTTGTCCCCTCATGATGTTACCATTTATGAAAATAACCATCTTTGTGCTTTACCTTCTACAGAGGAGGTTCGAGAAGCCGTTTTTACTATAGGAGCCTTGAAGTTTCCAGCACCTGATGGAGTATTAGCAATTTTTTATCAAAAAAGTTGAGACCACATTGGAGCTGATTTCACTACCTTTGTCCAGCAGGTTTGGAGATATAGCCCAGTTCAATGCCACGAATTTGGTTTTAATTCCTAAAAAAGAAGGGGTGGAATCAGCTATGGATTTTCGTCCCATTGGATGTTGTAATGTCCTAAATAAAATTATAGCCAAAATCATCGCAAAAAGATTGCCACATTCTCCCGAAATTGATCTCCCCCTTTCCAAAATGCATTTGTACTCGCAAGGCAGATATGACAAATTAGAATCCTTTATGCTGTTTACTCTCTAAAGTTGTTCACTTTATGATCTCACTTTATGCTGTTCACTCTCCCACTTCAGATTATTGCCTCTGAAGTTGTTCACTCTCTAAAGAAGAAAAGAGGCAGGTATGGATCCTTTATGCTCAAATTAGACCTTTCTAAGGCCTATAACAGATTAGAATGGTCTTTTTTTTATTAAAGGTATTTGAATTAAGAGGGTTCTCAAAGCAATTTTGCAACTTAATTGCCTGTTGTGTTTCTACAATATCTTTTTTTATCTTATTTAATAATCATTCTACCATCCTTTCCACCGCAAATGGGACTTAGACAAGGCTGCCCTTTGTTCCTGTATCTCTTCATTTTGGCCTTGGATGTAGACATGGCAAAAAGTTGACCCAACCCGTAAAGCTGATCCAATCCAACCTAAAAAAACAGGGTCTAATATTTAGCTACCTGAATGTGAGAATGACCCAACCCGACCCAATTCGGAAAAAAACTGGGTTGGGTCATGGGTCAACCCGCTGACTTGATTGTCAAGTCTAATTAGGACTATTTATGCATTGTTAGAAGTTTCCACTCTTTAATTTTTTCTATTTAGTCTTTACTCTTTAAATTGTTAAATGTTCAAGTTTTTTTATTTTATATTTGGAATTTTAAGGTTAATTCCTTTAATTTTAGTATTTTTCATGTAGTTTTTCTTTAATTTTATAAAGTTTAATTATTTTTTGGGGGTGACCCAAATTGACCCATGGGTCAACCTTAACCCGAACATTTAGAGTTAGGATCTAGCATTTAATAACCCGACCCGAAATTCAACCCGACCCGAAATCAACCCGAACCCATCCCACCCAACCTAATTGCCAGGTCTACTTGGATGTATTATCTCGCATGCTGCTTCATAGTAAGCTAGAGGCGCATGATATTTTTGGTATCCGTTTTGGTAATGGTGGTTTCAAAATGAATCATTTAATGTTTGCAGATGATATATCCTATTATTTGGACTAAGTAATCTTGATGAAATTGCTCATTTATGGTCCACTCTCTCATAGGTTAGCATGTGGTCTGGCCGTCTGGGCAAATGGTGAATTGTGCAAAGTGCTCCATTCTTTTCAGCACCAGATGGGCAAAACATACACACTACTTTGCATGTGAACTTTATGTCACCGAATGAGAGATACCTTGGTTGTTATTTACAAGAATTTAAAGGGCTCAAGGCTGAGAGTGAATTGTTGATAAACAAAATCAAAACACGTATTTCTGGGTGGAAGGGCCGATATCTCTCTCCCATGTAGGTAGAATAATCATGTTGAAAAGCACAATCTCATCTATTCCAAATCACCTTATGTGTCCACAAGAATTTTTCCCTCTAACGTATGCAAAATTGTCACTGGTTAGGAAAGGGATTTCTGGTGGGGTATTGCTAACATCAAAAGATTTATGTATTTGAGAGGATGATCAACAAAAAATTCAATCCCACCTAAGTTCTACACCTACAAATCAGACAACACAACCTTTCACCACCATTAATTGTTGGTCCAGGCCTCAAGCAAATCAGTTGAAAGTGAATTTTGATGGTGCAACCTCTGGTTCTTCTGCTGGAATTGGGATCATCATCCGCAATCACCGTGATATGGTTTTATTTTGTAGAGCGAAGAGGTTTGCTACATGCTCTGTAGTAGAAGCTGAAGACCTAGCTCTCCTGATGGAAAGCATCAAATTTTTCTTGGAGCTTCAGCTCTCTGAAGTAGTATTTGAGGGAGATTGTTTAACTATTGTTTAGGCTCTGTCGGAGGAGAGTTTCATTCCTCCATGGAATGTCCGCAAGACTTTGGTAGATTGCAGAGCGATGTGTTCAAATCTTCCTTGGAGCTCTATTGTTTATGACCCCTAGATCAGTAAACAAATGAGTCCTTTTAATAATTCCATATCAACTAGAAAACTGTAGGGAAGGGGTGGAGAAGAGAGAACCTAATTTCCCTAATTTCTTTTGATGTTGGATCTGCAACCAGAAAGGCATGCATAATTAGCTACTTAACCCAATTAATTAAGATTAAACACATTAGCAATATGTACAACTATCAGATGCACCAGCAATAAGTGTGTTTATAAGTAAATGTTTATTTGTATGAGATCAACAATCTTTTCTTTTACTGGTAAGTACCATTCTTTCTAACTAATGGTGGTTCAATTGGTAAGTTTTTTGGCTGGTCCTATCCAATACTTAGGATCAAATTCTGCCACCACCAAGGTTAGGGTGTGGACTATGGTTGTTTGAAAAAAAAAAAAAAGAAGAAAAAAAGAGCAGCCTAGGCTGTTTTCCAACTTCTTGTACATGACATTTTACTTTATTCAGGACCTCGGTTTTTAGCTAGAAGAAATTGAATGCAAATATTCATTTACACACTTGTGATAATGTGTCATGAGCTGGGGGTAGTGACACTTAGGTACCCAAATTTTCATTGGTGATGGAGAGTTATCCCACTAGTTTTGAACTTTTTGGAGTTCTTTATTGCATCTCCAAACTCAATTTTTGAACTTTTCCTATTTTCTTTCTTTTTTTTTTTCCTTTTTTATTTGTTTAAGAGAGAGATGAAAAAAAAGTTGAGGGTGGTAAAGCATTTATCATAAAATTCAAAACTCGGGTAATAGAAGAGGCAAGTTTTCTCATAAAAGATCAAAATTAATAGATAGGAACAGAGATTAGAATTTGAAAATACAAGGTGACTACCCCAAAGTACAATGTAGTTCCATGTGATTTTGTTAAACAAGCCAAAATGTCCATTATGTAGGAGTGTAACTTAAGTGGGCTCAGGTTGTTAAAATTTGAGTGAGCCCGAAAGCTTAGGCCCATGAAATGTAAAAATCTCCGAATTGGGTACCCAACTTGCATCTCCACCATCCTCACCAGTATTGTGTACTTTTAATATAAGGTTTTATCAAATGTATGTTCTCTTCACCCAACAATATGCTGCTTTCTTGAGTTAAAATGAAAGTATTTTAACCATGCCATGATAATTACCTTCATTTTCTCCAATGGATCCAAGGATTTCTTTTTCCAACGATGACCACAAGGACATATTCTATATTTTATGGTTGCAACAAGTAAATCCCAATCTCTCTTCATATCAAGAGACATTTGTTGGTATTAAGTTCAAAGATTTAAAACCGCAAGGACATTCTCAAATCTCAATGTTTTTTTTTGCCAATCTCTAGGGTTATGTTTGGTTTGAAAGGAAAGGTAGGGAGATCTGGTACAAACCAAACACAACCTAAAAGTTATGACTAAATGTTTTGATATTGGATGTTTAAGGATTTTGATAAAAAAAAATAGAAAGTTCGAGTATCTTATTATTTTTAAAATTTTATGTATTAAATAAAGGGTTCAACTATAATACCGGAAAGACATGATATCGAAAAAACTCATAACCAACCTATATCATAAATGTCGTAACCAATCAAGTAGTATTCACCGGGGAGGGGTTGATTGGTCAAAATTTTTGTCGGTATTATATCTTTCTGGTATCATAGATGTGTCCTAAACAAAGATGTACACCATAAAAGGGCATGAACAAAGGTGGAGTTAGAATTTGAAAAGAAGAAAGGTTGGAAAATGTCATAAATAATAGCATTAAACATGGCATTCATTTTAGAGGTAAAATTGAGCATTTTACGAAGATAGCCCATTAATGCACTAATGAAGGTGTTATTTAATTTTGTACTCTCCTAGAGGGAAAATATTAGAAAATAAATAACTATGCTTAATAGGAGTGCAAGTTGAGTCGGGTTAGATCAGGTTGAGGCCAACCTTAGCCCAACCCGACCTTTAATCCTACCTAATCAACCCTAACGATAGCCCTACCTAGTCTTTCAACCGTAACCTTAACCCAATAGGGTCGGGTTCAGGTTGGGTTGGATTGCCCAAGGTAACCCAATCAGAAAGTTAAGCTGGGTTCATACATTTCTACCCTAACCCTGACCCCTATCATCAAGTTGACCCAAGTTGCAGCCCTAATATTTATATTACTAAATTGGATGAGTAAAACTTGGATGCAGTTAACTTCCTCTTGCTGCTTTTTTTATATATAAGGTGCATTTGTTTTTCAGTAAATGTAAGGGGAAAGTTGGTCAATGGAAAAATGGTTCCCACTGACCAACAATCCCATGCTTTTTTCCGGAACTCATGTAAGACCCACATAAAATTCACTTTCCCTCAGTGTAAGCGATACTCATTTCCAGGTGGATAAATCATTTTCCCACCAAGGGGGAAATTGATAAGACATATTTGAACAGTTTTTCCCATTTAAGAACAACTTTTTATGTATAAATGAGTCAATGTACAATTTACTTGTGAATCAAAAGAAGGTAAGTTCACTACCGGGTAGTAAATAACTTTCTAGAAACGGGGCCATAAGGCAATTAGGTTTTTATCATCAATATGTTGAATTAAATTGAATTAAAGTATGAAAGAGGTAGTGGAGATGAGAAGATGCAAGATAGTCAATATTGAATACAAAATGTACAAAAAAAAATCTCCAAAAGAGATGAAAAATTGTGTTAATATATATATATATTTTTTATATCTGTACCATTTATAAAAGGGTTAGACTATGATATGGAAAATATATGATATGGGAAAAGCAACTGACCAATAAACTGAAATCACAAATGTGATAGCAAATAAGGTGTTATTTATCAAAATTCACGGGTGGGTTTTGATTGGTCAAAACTCTTTCCATATCATATCTTTTCTCTCCATAATAGATTTTCCCTTTATAAAAATGAGGAGTGTAACAATTGTTTAGTCAAAAGCCTAACTTTACTTTCCCTTTTTTACCCTCTATGATTTTTGTTTTTCTAGTATTTAACTATCATGAGGCCGTACATTGTCTATCCAAATTTTTCCAACAATAAAAAATGTGAATGCAAACTATTAACATGGTTGTATCTTGATTTTACTTTCCATCTTTACCCTCAACAATTTTTGTTTTCCAGTGTTCTTTTCTTGATCGCTCAAGTATTTGATTTATCATAAATGGCCACATGCACACTCCGGTGGTGACCTTGTTTCTACCTATTATTTTCATTTAACTCATTGCAACCGTCTATAAATTCTCATCAATTACACAAATGACACATAAGAACTGCTAAATGGTGGTTGGAGATCCCATAACCAATAATTTATCATTATTTATATTTTTTTCTGAAATCATATATCAATCAATTATTCTATATATTCACCTTGATATTTAGAATAAAAATTAAAAATTCATGACCCTCACTTAGGATTAATGTAGTACATGTGAAATCATCTAAACACCAAAACTTGAAAAGAATACAAAAGACACCTCTTATTGAATTAGTATTAATTTTAGTTAGATAATAAGAATCCTATTATGGGCTTAATATTAATTTAGGGTTTGTTTGGATACTTTTTTTAGCTATGGGTGAAAGATAGTAGTAGACTCCATAAGAAGGATTCAATTATTTATTATAACCATGTTATGGTTATCTATAAAGGGGATTCACATTCAAGGACCATAAGAAATATATTTCTCCAAAGAAGGAATCATAATTAAAATTATATGAATGTTTAATTTTTATCAAAAGTGAAATATAGAAAATAAAAGCAAGAAACTGTTTATGGGAAGAAACTTTCATATGCTTTTGAAAGAAAATAAAATATTTTTTTTTTTTTATTTAAAAATCTTAAAAACAGGACCTAACCCTCTCCCTCTCTTTACCACGGTAGCAAAATCGTTGGTGAAGAGGAAGATAACCAACAACTAAAAAGATGGAGGCGAATAGTGTGGCTGGATGGTTTTGGAGCAAAAAGCAAGGTTGATTTTGATCCGTTGTTTAATTACCAAAAAGAATAAAAGTTCTGATATGTTTTATGATCCATTTTTTAAAAAAAATCAAATCACTTTATTAAACTAATGGTATCCTACAAGATGAATACTATGCCTAACCAGTGGTATAAATTGGAAAGACATACCCCATCTCATCACCTAAACCCAAAAGGTCTAAGTTATAATTTGTTAAGAACATTCACCATTAATGTGTTGGTTTTGAAGATAGAATAATCAAAGGCATTTTCGTTTGAGTGAGGGAAAGAGATAAATAGAGAAGTGAATTTAAAAGTGAAGATCCATAACTAGTACACTTCAATAGCTTAGACATTGTATTAACTATTAAGGTTGGATTTTTTTTTTTTTTTTCAAATTGACATAAATTTAATACGCGTTTATAAGTCGAATACTGAGAAAGTAAAATCCTATAACAATAGTCCACGTTAAAAATGGTTAGGTAGAATAAAGAAATGTTTTTAGCCCTCTAATAGTATCAACTTAAATATAGATGGGGAAGAAAGTTTTAGCCCATCCCTCATCCCCTTAACTCCTAACCGTGGTGATATTAGGATATGATCATCAACAAATCCGAGTCCTTTTCAAGTTGAGATCAACTCCATATTTTCATCAAAAATTAGATTTTTTTTTATATACTTGATTTGTATTAATAAATTTAATCATAATTTTAACTATTGATTTTTTTTTCATTTATTTTCACCTGTGCATCGCACGGGTTTCTCAACTAATAACAGAAGAAAACATTTTACTATCATTGACCCATTTCCATCGAGTAAACGGTTCAATATTGGACAACAGCATTCTTTTTTATATGACAGCAGCATTGATCTTGAATTAAAATATCAATGTGAGAGACCTTATACATTGGCCAAGTTTCAAAATTCCCACTCCACACCGGACAGATATCCGTACTACGCTGGCATGCAGAAGGGTCAGTTCTCGAGTCGGTTCAGGCATGTGTAAACCCATATCTGAATGTTTGTGCGGGTTTTGGGTCTTACGGTCTTATCAAGGGTTAGGGTCTCATATTTAGCTACCTGAATGTGAGAATGATCTGACCCGATCCAATATGAAAAAACTGGATTGGGTTGGGTCATGGGTCAACCCATTAATCCAATTGTCAAGTCTAATTGAGACTATTTATGTATTGTTAGAAGTTTTTACTCTTTAATTTTTTTCTGTTTAGACTTTACTCTTTAAATTGTTAAATGTTCAATTTTCTTTATTTTATATTTAGAATTTTAAGATTAATTCTTTTAATTTTGATATTGTTATGTAGTTTTTCTTCATTTTTTTTTAATTTCGATTATTTTTTGGGATGACTCGAATTGACTCATGGGTCAACCCTAACTCAAACGTTCAGGGTTAAAGTTTAGCATTTGATAATCCAACTCGAAATCAACCTGAAATGTCTTAACCCAACCTGAACCAGACCCGCCCAACCCAATTGCCAGGTCTACCAAGATCTCATGGGTGGGGTCAATACCCAATCAACTTGTGCATTCGGGACTATTTACGGGTCAGATCCTAAAGGAAAATTCAAATAAGGTGGAACGGTGCCTGGTCCAAAGTTTGGTTGGGTCTCTTGCTGAATTCAGATTGGGCTTATTTTGAGATGTGGATGTTTTGATGATATAAACCCGCTAATTTTGATCTTCCTTCTAACACTAATCATCACCATCAACCATAGGCAAAGATAGGGGTGCAATTCAGGTTGGCCCGAATTACCATTTTAAACAGCTTCGGATTCAAGCCTTCAGACCGGACCCATTCAATTTTGATAAAAGCCTAATAGGAGCCCACTAAATTGCACCCTTGGCAAAGAGTATAAGTCTACCTGGGGAGTGGGGAATGCCCAAGGAATTATAAAAAGGCTCCATCGTAATGCTTTCTGTGGCCATGACCTTTCCGAACCCTCTTACAGTACATAATTCATTAGCATTTTCTTTTTATTACATTACATAGTTTATTAGATACAGTTCTAACATAGGGATGCAACTTGGGTGAGCTGGGTTAGGTTTTGTCAAAATTTAGTGGCCGGCCCAAAGGCCCAAACTCGAACAGTATAAAATGCTAACTCGAACCAACCCAAGTTGCATCCTCGTTTATTAACTTCAGTTTTTTTAGGCGGTTGTGCATTACTTTATTAATTTGTCTAACAAACTCTCGGTGTAAAAAGAGAGTAGATGGATTGTGATAGTTGCTCTACATGAGAGCCCACATGCAAGTAATAATAAGACACTTGCAGTACTTTGAACTTGGTTCATGTAATGTATGTAATATGTAAATCCATCTAATTCAATCAATTCATCAATGCTGTTAAATAAATATAGATGTATGAATGCAGGAGCTAATGGGCTTTCAATTCCTCTAAATAACATAATGGGCTTTCAATTATCATTCATTGGGATCAACGGGTTGGGTTTGGCACGGATTTGACTCAATCCTAACCCGGCCTGATCATATAGGGTAGAACCTGATATAGATTCGACCCAACTCAAAAATACATAATTTTCAAATCCAATTGATGTCCTTCCATTCAACATATTCTTTTCTTAAACATTTATTAATTTTTTTAAAAGAATAGTGGGTATCCAATTATAAATAAACGGAATTTGAATTATCCTTGAGATAATCAAATTCGAATTCTGACAAACAGGAACCATTTCTAGCCATATCCCTTTTCAATTATTTTTCATAAACCAAACGCAGCACTTATTCTCAGAATATCAGTTGGCAAAATGAAATCTTATGCGGCTGTGGTTGTGTCCCACTTTTACAATGAGTTGGGATTTCCTGTCAATAAAGCACATCCAACAACCTGCCAACATGATTTTACAGCACATCTCACCTTTGAGACTGGGATCCACCGTAAAAGTGGCATTCTTAATAAATGAGATGTGTGATATGAGATGATGTTAGGAGCATGTTAGAACGTATTTTATTGACAGGTGATCCGATAATTTATAGGGCCCATTTACAGGCATTCATAGGGCACATAAAAATATTTTTATAAAAGTATTTTCATAAAAGTAAGTATTTTTGTAAAGTATTTTTATAAAATTGTTTTCATAAAATTACATTCATAAAAGTGTTTTCATGTAAAAGCACTTTTATAAAAATGCTTTTGTAAAAGTATTTTTATAAAAATGTTTTCATAGAAGTACTTTTATAAAAGTATTTTCGTAAAAATATTTTATTTCCGTAAAAGTACTTTTCATAAAATTACTTTTATAAAAGTGTATTTATAAAATTGTTTTGTAAAAAGGTATAATTGGTATTCTAAAAATTTATTGGGGACAATTATGGGAGAAAAATTGAATAAATGCTAATTGTATGAACACTTAAAAAAAGTTGAAAATTTGGACTTAAAAAATAAACACTTATTTAAGACTTATTTTCCAAATACCAATAAGTGCTTAATGGTATGATCCCCACCCAAATAAGCACTTATTTTTAAGCATTCACAAACATGGCCTTAAGCCTAATAAGTTGTTTTATATGGATTCTATTATTAGAAAGGAAATTGAAGAAAATGTGTGTGATTTTGTAATATTAAGATGATCAAAATAAGGCCATTAAAAAGTATTTGGGTTTTGCATGGGAAGAAGTCAGATCTGCTATCAACAAGAGGCTCCCAACATGTCCTAACAAGCCACTGCAGCCTCATTTTTAAAACATCGTGTTCAGCCAAACCTTGTTCAGCCTCACTTTTAAAACATGTGTTCAACCAGACCTTGTTCAGGATGAATTTAAATTAACTAAATACAATGGTTGTTTAGTGGGATGTAGAATCAACGATGAGGTTCCATGTAATAAATTCATGGGCCCCACTGTAACCCATGTTTTTAAATCTAACATGGAACCTTATCATTGGTTTCACAGTCGGCTGAACAGCCATCGTGTTCAACCAAATCCTGTTTGGGATGGATTTGAATTAGCCAAACGCGATGATTGTTCAACAGACTATAAAACCAATGATGAGGTACCACGCCAGTAATAAATTCATGGGCCCAGGAACCTTATCATCGACTCCACAGCCTTCTGAACAGCCATCATGTTCAGCCAAACCTTACTCTTGAGGAATATATTCTTAATGTACGGCTAGTTGGGACATGTTGGAGTCTTTTGTTGGTAACAGATCACAGACTGGATATATTTTTTAACTTTTTCACAAAGAGGTGATTTTCAGTTCTATTTTTACACTTACTTGAGATCATTTAAATGTTTTCCGTTATTTAATGACAAAAATTAAAAAACAAACATCAATAAAACAAATGGATGGTTGGTTGATAAATTCTGCGGTCAGGGAATAGGGTTAGGGGTGCAACTTGGGCGGGTCCAATCTGAGCCTGAATTGGCCCAGCCTGAAATTTTACACGGGTTGGGCTTGGGTCCAAGAAATCAAGTTTTTCTATTTTTTGGGCCGGGCCCGAGCCTAGCCCTTAGGTAGCTCAAACCCGGCCTGAGCCCAGCCCAACTATATGCGTATCTATATATGTCAATTTTGTATACATATTATATATATATATATATATATATATATATATATATATA
>NW_010729088.1:689368-724624 GCF_000365185.1 Nelumbo nucifera
ATATTATATATTTGTATATATATTTACCTATTTACATATTTTGCATATATATACATAAATATATGTATACACATTTATATAAATACATATATATGTATAATTTTAGAGTGTGTTTATTGACTAATCCGAGCTTGGCTTGGGCCCAAACCCAACCTGAATTCATCAAATTACAATGTAGACTGGCCTCGGGTTGGAAAAATCAGGCTTGACCTAGGGTTCGATTCAGGCTCAAGCCTTAAGTTTAAATTTTAGAACTAGGCCTGGGTTGATCATAAACCTGACCCAACCCGCCCAACTTGCACCCCTAAACGGGGCACCCCTAATGGATAGCCATGTATGTTCGTCTGTCTATAATTGATTGGAGGTTCCAAGTAGATATATTCATGGCTGAACTAGAATTTAGCATTTGTGAACATTTGACTGACCCCGGCCTAAAAGCAATGTAAAATATTTAGGGGCTGAACCTAATAAGTCCAACCTGTGAACAATTCTAGTCACAAGCGACTAAGTGCTGTGAGCCTGTGACTGTCGCAGCGATGTGAATCCTAAATAAGATGGATGGGGTTGCAAATTGTTTGAAGAAAAGAAAATATAATTCGTACGATTTGAATCATTGTTTGAACGCTGTAATTGGTTACAGTGCAAATTTATTTGCATTAGTACAAATGTATGAGAGTGCAAATGTAAAAAATGCAAATTTTTGTTTAATTTTGTTTTGGATTTTATTTTATTCTCTTTCATGTCTTAATTTATTTTATTTGTACAGCAATTAAATAAAATAAGCTAAAATTTGAAACAAAAATATGTCAAAATTTACATTCAAATCATTTACACTTTCATGATTTTGCACCAGTGCAGATTTATTTGCATTGCAACCAAATACAGCCTATGACTCAATTTAGAAAGAGTACAAATACAAATGTACAATGAAATATATACAAAATATAAGTTTTTGCACTCTACAATTGTATTTGTACTCTTTCCAAACCGAGCCTAATGAAATCACACCCAGAATTTCACCATCCACTTCTAGCCCACCCCTTGATCCCTTCAAAGGAGCTCGGGGAGCTGCAACCAACATTGGATATTGCCTTCTAATTCCTAGGGGTGCAAATAGATCCATCTGAAGTCCAATCCTATTTTGTTGGATTTGGATATCCTCATTTCAGATTTTTGGATCAGATTCAGATCACCCCTATCTTCATTTCTTTATTTAAACTATTATACTTTCTTTTTCTTTTAATAATTTATTATTTTTTTAAATTAAATTGGATCAAATTTGGATATCCAACATCCTAATCAGATTCGAATCCAACTCAATATTTGTGAGATCCGAACAAATCTTCAGATTGGATTGGACCTACACTTTATCAGATCAAATTCGGATATATCCTAATTCAAATCCGATCCGATCCATTTGCATCCCTACTAAATATAGGGTCAAATTATTGACGAGAAACAATTTGTGAAAAAATAGGCTCATTTCATGTTGTTAGAGTTGCATTGCATCGGACATTTGAACAGAGTGTTCAAGAAAAACCGACTAAGACACCAATAATTTGAAAAAAAAAATCCAATTAACCAAATTGATTTTTTAAAATAAGATGATTCTTTTTTTTTTATACTTGTGTCGGTGCTATACAATTGGGTGGCCCATCCCCATACACTTAGCCCCTTAACCCACCCTACAAACATCCATAGATCCCACCAACTAAGATACCATCAATTGGTAGTTAACCAAATTGCATTGGAGTTATTATTTAATGCTACATTGATTAGTGCAAGTTTAGAAAGGGAATCAGGTTAAAATTACCGAATTAGAATGGGGTGGTTGACAACAACGTTAGGGAGTTTGGAGATAGGGCCTTGTTTATCTTTTCTATTTAATAGCATGCCCACCCTAGAATCAGCTTAGCTAGAGGTAGGGTCCAGCGGTTGGAAGAGCATTGCATGTCGCGTGGTGTCTGGTGTGTCCCCAAAAGACCTTATAAATTTGGAGGACCAAGTGCCGACTACACTTAGTTGTACTCATAATTGCATCAGGTTTCCAAGGTGAACAACCTCTAGTGGAAGGAACAATGTAGGCAAGGGAAGTTAGTATAATGGATCCGTAACCTTGGGACAAAAGGATGGGCTCTAAGTGCTACGCATGGGGTCTTGATCCCGAACCCATCAGTTGTTGGCAAGCTGCTTGAGCTACTTTCGTGGCGAGGGCGGGTCGCCACGTGTTGGCTGGGGAATGGCTCCCTTGGGGGCCTTCCCCAGGCGTTGAACAGTAGACTCAAAACTAGTATAGACAGGGGGAATCCAAATGTTTAATTAAAACAAAGCATTGTGATGGTCCCTACATATACTAACACAATGTGATTCCTACCCAATGCTCTAAATGTCAAAGTGAAGAAACTCAACCAAGCGCAGGCAAATGATGGAGTAACTATGACTTTCTTAAGGTATCCAAATGCTTGGTCATCTAATTAGTTGTGTTCATGAATGGATTAATGAGATTCCCATTGTTTCTGTCTACTATCTAGTGAAACCACAACCAAGGAAATGGGCTTGGCGGAATTAGTAGGGAAAGAAGACCCTGTTGAGTTTGACTTTTGTCCGACTTTATAAAATGACTTGAGAGGTGTGAAATACCATTACTTTTAATGTTATTTTACTTATTCCGTTAGTCAGAGGCAGGACATTGCCCCTCCTTTTAGACCCAAGGCTCACATCGATGGACCAATCTAGGCAGAGGACATTATCAGGTGGGGAGTTTGGATGGGGCAACACATTTGTTAAAAGATAGCATAGGTGTCCTAAAATAAGCTCAACAAGAACAGAAAATCTCGTATGGAAAAAAAGGGTCGCAACTCATTTGATTCTGATGTATAGTACGAATACAGACCATGAAAATGTAGCTATGGATCCTTTAGACTTTCGGAATTTGAAAATAGAGATGTTAGAAAAGTTACCACAAGTATAATTAGCTTGTGGCAACCAAACATTCATAGCGACATTGCTTTTTAATCCTTTGATGTCGGCTTTTCCTATCATTATGAAGTAGAATTCACTAATATCGTGTTTGGTTTGAAGGAAAAAATAGGGAAAGAAAGGGAAACACATGGAAACCTTTACAAACCTTGTACTGGTTTCCTTACATTTTCCTACCTTTTCCTTCAAACCAAACATAGCCTAAGTGTTAGATTGTTCGCCCATTAATAAGGAACGTGAACTGGGTTTACACCATTGTGAAATAGGTTAGTTTTACCCTACTAATGGCAATGTTGTGATAGTAATTCAACATAGTATGAGAGGAAACATTGATTCACACAATTGGCCATTGCACTTGGTTGAAAAGCTAGTGGTGCGAAGCTACCGTGTGCCAGATTATGATTAAACACCTCTAAGTCAAAATCTTAGCTAAACATGTGACGTGTGCGCTTGTTGCTCGATTGCCAACCCATAATAGGGCCTTTAGGCCCCTAAAGGCACATGCCATTGGTGAAACCCTTCTGACAAACAAGCCATGTAGACTGTTTTGAAATGCAATTCCTATTGAGCAGCGGGTAGAATCTTTTATACATTATTTAAATATGTAGTGATGTATTGTAAGTGGTAGAGTGGCCTTATTGCCACGATCCACTAAGATTCAACCCTCTATTGCACCGTTTCATCCCTCCCCCCACACTTCACATCCCACAATGATTCAACCCTTCCCCGCCCCAAGTAATGAGTGTACAACAAAATCCCCTCCACCATGCATCCTCGTGTGCTAGGAACCAAGTCCCTGCCCCCTCCTTTCCAACCTAACACACTTGTTAAAATCCATCTCTTCACAACAACATTCCATACCCCATGGCTCCACACCCACCATATATTCTTATAAAGGGTAGCAATGCTACCCTCCCTTAGCCTCCATCCACTTGGTCGACTACACAAAGCACATAAGGGTGTACACACCACAATGCACTTGGTGCCCATGTCACACACTCTTTAATGCACATAGTGCAATTGGGTGTGCAATGTCATGGTGCAAGTGGTTGTGCATGGATGACCGCACACAATGCCCCTGTGGCGTATCATGGTGCAAATGGATTTACTATTCAATGATACGTTGGATGCCATGTAGGGGTGATCGAATTCGAATCAAATTAGGCAATATCTGAAATTGAATTCGATTAGAAAATTTGATATCTGAATTCGACTAATTAATTATTTTAGATAATTAATAAATATATAAAATAAATATTTTATTTATATAAAGTATATAAATTATTTATATAATTTAGTTATTATATATATAAATTATATAAAACATTTAAATATTTTATATATTATATATAAGAATTAAATAATCGATCGAATTCAGATATTAATTGAATCGGATTAGGTCATATTTGAATTCGAATCCGATTAACCATTCAATATGAATAGGATATTCGAATTCAATTCATTTATGTCAAATCTCAAATTCAAAATCAATTTTAAGGTGATCCTAAAAAATATCACCAAAAATGGTGATCCCAAAAAAAAGGCCAATTTTAAGAATCAATTTTTAGCTGATTTTTTGAAAATCACCAAAATCGACTAGCCAAACAAAATTTAAGTATAAATTCCTCTAGCATTGACATGACTTCAACATGGCGGTGATTTTCAGGAAATAATCGTCACTAAATATCCCCTAAATCAGGTAGAGTTCTAACAAGTGTGAATGTGACACCAAGTGCCGCATAGGCATTGGCATTTATTGTGCATAAAACCACTATTTGGTTTCAATGTTTATCAAATAAACAAAAAAAAAAGAAATGTTTTTGATTTATGTGCACGAGGCATTGGGGGGAAACTTTAAATTCTTGTTCCCCCATGCTTGGGCATTTATTGAAATGAAATACATGTCATTTAAGGTGAAGTGGAAAATAATTTTATGGGATATTACTTGAAACGCCCAACCAAATAACCTAGTTCAGTTTATGTTTATTGAGTAAACGGTACCACATAAATGCCCCATCAGCAAATGCCTCATTAATTTCATTAGTACGTATTGATATTTGCAAAAGCAAACTTCGGTTTCTATGCACCTCTCCCATTTAAAGATTCCTAAAACAGTTAGGCATTTATTGACATTTGCTGATGTGGTGCCTAATGGCACCTATATGTCATAAACGCCTTCATTAATTAATTTTCTTGATTTTGCAGTTACAAAAAATATAAAACACTTGCCCAATAAACATAAACAAAACCAAACACCCTAAACAAAAACAATAAACATTTAAAACAGTGTTTTTTAAATAAACATTTATTTGATAAACACCCCATCAATAAACGCCCATCCAATCAAACACATATTTATCATCAAATTAATTAATCCAACAAGATAGTATGTATTTGCATTTATAAGTCTGTGTCTCTTGGACCAATATATCCCAATTACCCCACTCCCCGCCTTTTTCTCTTTCAATTATTTTATGGTCCGTTTGACTGATTGAGCAACAAAGTAACCCATCTCTTTTTCTTTCTTTCCCCAGTTTACTGTGAAAAAGCATGCGCATCTAAACAGAAACACCCCATCAAGTCATCAACCTACTCCGGATCCCAATACAACATATACAACAGGGCTACAGTAAAAGCGGAACGTCTTCGATTCTTTGTTTAATGTTGACTTGTTGGGTGAATCTTCATACAGAATTCGCATATTTCGCACTTTTACACTTTACAGGTAGAACAGCAACACATTTCTTGGAAAATATACGAGTTTAGAACCCTTTGGCTTTGGCTGATACAGATTACTGATTAGTGATTATTGATATTCACTCCAAACACAGAAACTAAGCCAAACTAACCCAAGTCCAAAGAACTTGTGCTTTGCCCCCTCAACAAGGAAAGAAAAAAAAAAAAAAATCTGAACAGAGGGACATATTCTTCTGTTCTGCCATTCTCTTCTTCCTAGCTAAACCTAGCCTCCTCTTACCAAGGCGTCTCCTATCAAATTCAGGGAAAATTCTTCCTTCCGAGAGACAGGGCCCGGTTTAGAAAGGAAGAATTCGAAAGAAGGGAAATTAGGAGCACTAGTATTTGGATTATGGAATCAGAGACAATCAATCACAATTAGATGGGTAATAAAAAGAACACCCATTTTAAGGAATCAATACCCCACAAACCCGTGTTTGAAATTTGAATTAGTGTTATTTTGCTTACAAATTCTCGCAACCAGCAGTCGCTACTCTGAATTGGGGAGGACGTTCGGGCTCGCCATTTCGTCTCCAGAAAGCTCTCCTCCACCAGACTTCGAAGCCTCTTTGTATGTTGGGACAATCTTCACCACAGTTGAGGAATCGATTAAACCAAGCCAGCAATATCTCCTGCTGCCAAGCCAGAGGCAGAGTGAGAATGGTGTTGCTGAGACCATCTTCAATTAAGTGCCGGTCAAGGCCCTTGGATGCTCTTCTCATCCACCCAAAGTCGTCGTAGAATGGATCCAACCACGTCTGCAAAAGCAAGCATCTCACCTCCTTAGAGGCCAACAGCTGCCCTTTGCCGATCCCCACAAACAGCCGAGCGGTCACCCGGCTCACCTCAAACCTGTGAATTGGGGGTATTCTAGAGTGCGCCTTCGAGAGCTCCGATTGGGCTGCCCATGTCTTCAAGAAATCCTCCGCTATCTGCCGATCAATCAAAATGTCCAGAATCCAATGCAAATTGTCAGCCTGCCGTGCAATCTGACCAACATCTTGTAGGTCTGACGAAGCTGCACGGAGGAAATGCAGGCGAAGCAGTTCCAGACATCCGTCACAGGCAGAGTACAGAGACTCCTTGCTGAGATCGTTGTGGGATGCATTCTCCCGAAGCATTTTCGACACCAATCCCTTCATCTCTCGCCTCGCTTTCTCGTCTTTGCCTTCCAGCACTACCTGTAATAGCTTGAGAAGCACTTCTTCGTTATTGCTCCCGTCTTCTGCTCCAGTGGCAACTTCCACTGATACCCTCTTTAGAACTTCCCCTGCACCAGCTCCCTCTAGATGAAGCTGCGACAAGAGCGAAGCCACCTTCTCCTCTTCGTCTTCGGCCCATGGAGCCGCTTCCAAGTACTCCAAACAAGATAAAACCCCAGCATCGAACGAGATCGCAGCTGAAACCTGGGGCGTAAAAGATTATTGTGGTGGGGATCAGAGAAAATTTGGAGTAGAATCGTGAAAGGGCCAAACCCTAAGTTGTTAACAATTCAAATCCAACAAATCTCACCTTCAAGATACCAAGTACTTTGGAGACATCTTCCTTCATTAGCTTCTTGCGAAGATCTTTACAATACATTAGCCTCAATGTCTCGATGTAAACTTCGACGTCATCGCAATCGGAGATTTCGATAATGTGGGGAATCGACCTCTGCTGCTTCGACCACCGATCAGAGAGCTTGGCAGCGAAAAATCGACTATGGGCAACAAGGATCTGACGATGAACATTCATGGAAACGCTAAATCCATCCTTGGAGCTCATGGTTAGCTTGACGTCGCTGGACGTCGGATCGTTAAACTGGTTCCCAGGACTGCAACTCCCCAGGATCTCCGCCACTCGTTGCTGCAACAGCAGTTGTTTGTCCTGGACAGAGGGCGGGGGCCTAATGGGAATCACCGGAAGGTTGTTGGGAAGTGGGATCTGGTTTCTGAGTTGACAATCTTGCTCGTTGGCCATCATCTCGAAGAGGGTTGGACTGGATCGGGTTTTATCGAGGGCTGGAGGGGGCGACATTGGGTTTAAGAGACCGGCATTAAGGGCAGAGTTGAATTTACTGTAACTAGAAGGAAAAGCACCATAAGCACCAACACCATTGACACCGATGCCAGAGGTAGCAGCAGAGGAATCCATGGTTGGGGAAACCCTGCAGGGAGAAGACTTAACGTTGAAGGGCGATGCTGAATGGGAGGGTGATAGAGATGGAGATGTAGACGAGGAGTTAACTGAATTAATAGCTGAAATCTGTTCTTTCTCTTGACTTGAAGTAGGGAATGTCGGGGGAATAGTTGGAATGGCGGTTGGGGTCGTAAGCTGTTGTGGTGGTGGTGGTGGTGGAGGAGGAGGAGGAGGAGGGGGAGAAGCGGAGGGAAGAGATTTGGAAGCAGAACAGCACCAGGAGCTGTCAGGGGAGACAACGGTGGGAGGGTCACGTTTCTGGTGGTGGTGGGTGAAATTAGGGGCGTAGGAGTCGGAGTTGGTAGCGGCGGAGGAGGAGATGGTGGTCTCGCGGTGCTTGCGTCGTTTGGGTTTGGTAGGTTGGGTTTGAGTTTTGAGATGAGAGGCTGCTGCCATGAGAAGTGATGCTTGTCCTTTAGGGCATCAGAAATAGGGGTGAAAGAGAGAAGAGAGAGAGAGAGGGGGTGAGGGTGAATGGTGATGTTTTGTTTTTAACGAGAAGGAGAAAAAAAACTAAAAAATATGGCGACTATTACGAGAAAGAGAGAAGGGGGGGACTCTGACTCTGGGTGTGTGGGAGAAAAGGAGAGTGAAATGGAGATGGAGGAAAGAGAGGGAGGGAAAAATGGTGATGTTATGGAGGAGTGAGGCGGTGGCGTTCTGATTGGCTACTCTTCATTCTTAAAATCATAAATGCATCGATTGGATTAAAAAACAAACAGGAATACAGGATACAATCATACATTTTATATTCATAAAAGTCATTTTTATTTGTTTAAAAATTCGAGCCAAATGAACATTCACTCACTGCTCAAAAACAAGAAAAAAGCCCTCAGGCCCCAGGCCTCGATCAACACTGCTCGTTGTTCTTTTTTTTTTTCTTCCACCTTTTGACAGTCAAATGCAAATTAAGGCATTTCTTCTTTCTTTCACGCAAATGGGAGACTGCAGAGAGAGGGATTTGAAGAGATTGGAATTGATTGATTGATGTTCGTCATGTGTCCTTCGTTAGTCCACCATCTACTACTACTACTACTCGTGTTAATTTTTTGTCAGTAGATGTAGTGAGTGACAGAGAGGGAGAGAGAAAAAGGTTGCCCACTCAAAAACTAACAAATTATTTCTCTCTCCCCCTTTTCTTTGTTTTCAAATTCCTTGCTTTAGGCCATCCCCTTTCTTTGGTTTCAAATTCTTTGCTTTAAGCTTTAGACTTTGAGTATTGAAGCTTTGCTGGTGTGTATTGTGTTGTCTTTGACTCTTTGTATACGACTACGAGTAGATCCGATTTTCACCGGAGAGAGAGAGAGAGAGTAAGATTTGAATGTAATTAATTGCAAGGTTTAAGAATGAGTGATAGGGTAAAGAGTAGTCCCATGTGGCACTGTCACCACTCACCAGCGACCTAACACATGCACCTGGTTCGACAAACTTTACTTCGCTACCCAAACAACATCCCAACGCCAGGTCTCCATTCTTCCAATTAAAATAGAAAAGGAGAGGGAGAGGGAGAGGGAGCATTCTGTGGCCAAATGTTTGATTTTGAAGCAAGTGGGCTAACATGTAGTGGGTGGGTACCGGGTATTATAAATCATAAGGAGTATAGGACTAACTCTCCGCCAACTTTTTCAATTCTCGGGAGTTGAACAAAGCTTCTTTGGATTGCCTTTCGACAATAATAATAAAAGTTTCTTTTTTACATATTTACACAAGTTTTGAGATAGTTTTATGCATAATAGTGGGTGTGTTAAGTGTGTTACTCTTATTGGTCTACATTCAAATTACGTTAGTGCTCTTTTTTAGAAAAAAGGCGTGTTCATGCGTATTCCTGTCTCATGCCTAGTTATGTAGATTATCGGTTCGTATTGGTTGGTATATATGGTTGATACAATGCGATATGGTGTATCAGTCTGACATACTTCCAGTTGTAGCATATCCCATGCCTAATGTTATTGATACCGATATGATACGTTTTATATCGGACGTATTGATAACCATAACACACTCACTATTAACCCATGAAGCTATTTCAGAACTTATGTGAATATGTAAAATAAAATAACCTATATTATTATTGTCCAAACGCAATCCAAATACATATTAAATATTTATATTTAACAACTCCAATTAAGAATTAAAAAATAATAATATTCAAAATTAAAATTTTATAAAATGATGAAATAAATAATATATCAAATCCACATTTGTTTCAAAAGATAATTTCAATTTCAAGAAATTTATACAAATATAATATTAATAATAGAATAAATGTTTTAATACTTAAAATTTATAAATTTGCACATGACTTAGTCTACTAATATACATCCGAATAAAAAAAAAGATTTTTAACTTTAGAAAAATTATAGAAATAAAAATATTAATAATAGAATAATTATTTTAGTACTTAAAATTTATAATTATGGACATAATACACATTTTAAAATTTTATATAATTTTTAAATTATTAATTAATATTTTAATTTACATTAAATTACACCATATTTATTATTTACAAAAGAACTTGTTTACAAAATATTCAAGAACATAATATTAAATCGAATCTATCAAATCTACTGATCTACATTTATATAAAAAAGATTTTTAATTTTAAAAATTTATAGAAATAAAAATATTAATAATGAAATAATCATTTTAGTAGTTAAAAATTGTGAATTTGCATATGATATGTATCTTAAAAATTTTAATATATTTGATATAGTTTAGGTTGAGATTAAATATTTTATGAATTATTAATTTATATTTTAATTTACATTTGATAATTTAATATTCAATTGACTTCTTTGTTAATGTAAAAAATGTAAAAATAGTAAAATAGAGAATAACTGATATAATAATTAAAATATAATAGGATCATATGTTTTGCATTTTGGATTCTTGATTGATACATTATCAATAAAATTGTTTGGTATCTATGCATCCTATTATATTAATTGTAATATATTCTTTCATATACATCATTAAAATATACATTATTTGTTGTTATTTCACCTTAAATTTAATATTATTAATATATTTATGAATTTTTTATATGTTTTCCTATCATCTCCAAGGTTTCCATATTTTCCATCCGTATTCATGCGTTTCCAAAGTGTATTCGTATCCAAGTTGCCTGATACCGATACTTTAATCCTTGGTCTTGACCCGTCACATCATTATGAAAATACCTATACTACCCTTATTTGAAATAAGTGATTTTTCATCAAATGCTCTTGAGCACTTACTAGAATAAGCACTTATTTTCAAAGTTTTCAAATTGTCGTTGACCCAGATGGTTGGACCGTTTTGCGACCTATTGACCTAGGCGGTCGAACTGTCAACCCATTCGACTCGAATAATAGTTTTTGGTCGTTTTCTGTTTTAATTACTTTTTTTTTTTTAAATTGGAACAAGTCGTCCATTCAAATCGGATGATCAAACTGCTAACTTGGAAATCGGTGGCCAAAGCGGTTATAGTTCTAGGTCAGTTTTTAAAACATTGTTTATTTTTAAGCACTTATTCAATAAGCATTTATTTTTCAAATAAGCACTTCCAAACTTTGCCTTAATTTGGAAGGGGATCTCTGGAAGGGGCACGATGTGACCACTCTAAGGTGGCATTTGATAAATCTGAAATCTAAAATCTAAAATTTGAAAAGTTAAAAAGATATTAAAAGTGTCTAAAATCTGAAAAGAGCTATGATGCTTTTCTACTTTTTAGAGGCTATAAATAGATAAGGTTGTTTGTGTTGGATCAACCCTTCAGCATTTGAAGTTCCCTGATTTTACTAATTTACCCCCAAAACAAACTATTTGATAATTTTGAGTTCAATTTGCACTATTTCATATCAAATAATTTATGTAATTCATAATAATATTGAAATAATATGAATAAAAAATAATAAATTAATAATAATAAATGACACAATTAAAATTATTAAAAATAACTGATGACTAATAAAAATACTAAAGTAATTAATACTTAATAAAAATTAAAATAATTAATAATTAAAAAATAACACAAAATGCCTTAATTTGATCTTGCAAGAAAATACAACACAAATTACAGAAACCCAAATGTTCTTATACTAAGATTATGACTGGTTAAAAGAAAAAATATTTTCTTTTCCTTAATTTTACAAGACTAACAATGTAATGGACTGAGTTGGTCCATAACCACACTACTGGATGGGGACATGGGAAAAGAAGAGAAGTTGAGACAATTTAATAAACAAATCAAATAAACAAAGCATGGATGTTTTCTCAATAGTTAAGAGATTTAATAAACAAACAAGGCATCGTACAAAACAAAGCAGGAAGGTGAAAAACAAACCATGGATGTTTTTTCAATAGTTAAGAGATTCAATAAACAAATCAAATAATCTACAGTTTGCATATGACTACTAACAAACTTAAGAGATCCAATAGTTAAATGTAAACAAACCAAACAAATCAAACAAATGTAACTAGGAAAGAAGAAGAAGACGGAAGATACCTTCACTAGGCATCTGGTGCGACTATAAATCCCTGAAAATATGAAGATTTATGGTAAGAAATCCAACGTTTGACAAAGAAGAAGCAAACATGAGAGAAAAGAAGGTATTGCGACCATACCTGAAGCAATTTTCACGAGCGGAGATTTCTTTCGTGTCTGAAACAAAAATGGGCTAGGCTTTTGGTTTGGGGGGTAATCAGGGGCATTAGCGCATCATTTCAAAAATGTTGGGGGGGTAGTTTTGACTTTTTACTAGCTCTAAAAGGCGTCTAAGTGCATTAAGAGCCATGCCACACGCTTTGAGTTTCAGATCTAAAAACAAAATTCAGATCATTTTTCAAACACACCATCAGATGGGTCTGGTGTCTAAAAAGCAAGTTTTTCAAACACCAGACATCAAAAAAATGTTATCAAACGCGCCCTAACTGTTTGGAATTCAAAATCCTATAGTGGCGTGATGGGTTTGCCCCCTTCTTGCATTATTTTTACTTGTTCTCACTCTTGCATGTGGCACGTGCCTTGGAACTTTTTGTTCCTTTTGTCTTTTTCTTTATCCTTTCTTTCCCTTTCTCATGTTGCCTCTCTTCTTTCCTTTCATCTCGACCTTCTTTCCTTTTTTGTTTTGCATATCTCTCTCCTCATCTCGATTTCTTTCATTTATCTTATGTTTTGCCTATATTTTGTTTCTCTCTCTGTCTTTCTTTTTCTTATTGGGAAAACTCCTAAGCAATACCTTGAACTTTGGGGGTTGTGTCAAGTCAGCCCCCAAACTTCAAAACGTGTCTCTACAGTACCCTGAACTTTCAAATTGTTTCTTATAGGTCTCTACCATTAGTTGACCATTAGTCAACACCGTTACATGACATCAGGTGCACATTAAATAATTTCAAAATGGCACAATTACCCTTTATGATATTTTTCTGACCATTTTACCCATTTCATCTGAGCAGTACCTTGAACTTTGGGGGTTGTGTCAAGTCAGTGTCCGAACTTCAAAACGTGTCTCTGTAGTACCCTAAACATTCAAGTTGTGTTTAATAGGTCCTTACCATTAGTTAACCATTAGTCAACACCGTCACGTGACATCAGGTGCACATTAAATAATTTCAAAATGGAAAAATTACCCTTTGTGATATTTTTCTAACCATTTTACCCATTTCATCTAAGTGTTAGAAAAAGGAAAGGGGAGGAAGATCAACTATTGAAGCTCTTTCTCCACTATCCAACCGAACAATCATCTGTCTGGTTTCATAACCCTTCTTCTCCTTTCCTTCTTTTAACACTTGGATGGAATGGGTGAAATGGTCAAAAAATATCATAAAGGATAATTTTGCCATTTGAAATTATTTAATGTGTACTTGATGTCACGTTGCGGTGTTGACTGATGGTCAACTAACGATAGGGACCTATTAGACACAATTTGAAAGTTCAGAGTACTACAAAGACACTTTTTGAAGTTCAATGACTAACTTGACACAATCCACAAAGTTTAGGGTACTGTTCAAAAATTTCCCTTTGTTGTTTTGCCATTATTGGGTCTTTTTGGTCATATTTGGCAACATTCTACGAAAACAGTTTTGCTATTCCCGGCGTTCTTGCAGAATGGGAATATATTTGGGAAGAGAAAACCACTAGAAATGGCTCATTCCAAAACGAGAAACAGACTTCAAAGTTGCATTTTGAGAAATGACGATTTCATCATTTCCATTCACTAGTTTAAAATAATAAACACACTAGAGAATGGCCCTCGTACTAAGTACAGGGTAACTAAATGTGTGTATAATTTAGTTTAAAGTTTACTATTTAGTTATCAAAAATTAAATTAAAAAAAAACTAATATGGGTCTTGCATCTTTGTAATTGACAATCTATTCTGACCTATTTTATTTGAAATCCACTATTAGTTTATATTTTTTTTAATTTGATTTAATATATTAAATGAGATCTTATTGGTAAACAATAACCTACTTTATTTGGTATTTACTATTTATCTAATAAATTTATTTTGAGTTATTTATTTTTAAAAGTTAAATTAGGTTGCTTCCTAAAAGTTAAATCAAGTTTGTAATTAATAAAGTATTTTCTTTCTGAAAAAGAAGTCATTTAAAAACAAATGTGGGTTTATGGTAATCTCTTAATGGGTCCCACCATTTGTATTTAATAGATTATAGATAAACATGTGTTAAGCTAATAAATAACTGTATATTGTGGATGTTTAGGAGTGAAACTACCCACTTCTTGAATTAATAGGATATCACGTGTTTAAATGGTGATGGTAGGCTGTGGGCTTTAACAAAAATTTCTCAGAAATTGCCACGTGCCTATCTTTGCAGAAAATGAGAAAGCCATTTGTCTGAATGGTGGTAGTGGGTTGTGGGCTTTAACAAAAATTTCTCAGAAATTGTTATGTATTTAGATTTCCAGAAAAATGAAAAGGCCACGTGTTTGAATGATAGGGCTATAGCCTAAAGACCTTCATTTAATATATATTTTAAATGTGTACTCTCTTTCACATGTTAAGAGGAATATTTACATAATTTCCCTAATGTTAGAAGTTAGGGGTTTCAAGCCCTAAACCAGACTCGATTAAAACATCGTCGTCGCCCTCTGTTCTACTCCATCCCCTCTTTAACAATTCTTTTGTCATGCTTCTTCTCCATTGACGAATAACCACATGTAACAGTCATTCATTTCCATCTTCCTCTATTATTCCTCTCTATTCTCCATCTATTCTCGTTTGGCAACATTCTAAGACATTTTCTTCCACCTTTGTTGAGAAGGTTTTTGATTTTGATCTTTCTCCAGCAATTAGAACAGGTAATATCTGGTTTTGACCTTTTTTTTTTTTTTGTTTTCCCTTGTTGTTTTATATTTTATTTTCATTTCCTTTTGCTGAAATCAATATAACTCTTTCAATGTGACAGGTTCAGTCTTCAAGAACTTGTCGTCTTCTACCAGAGACCAAGCATCTTCTCTTTTGATTTTTGCTCAAGAAATAAGCAATGAAACACTTTTCACCATGTTTTTGTATTTTAATTTTGATTATTTGAACCGGCTAATGATTTTTTCTAAGTTATTTGCTTACTTGAATGCTATTAATAATGGATTTCAAATGTTTTTAATTAGTGGTAAATTGAAAACCCACTAAAGGAGGACACTGCATTTGGCAGTCCTTATTCGAAGGACTTCTCCTTTTAGCAGTTGAAAACTCAGTGTTTGTAAGAACATTTTAACAGCAAAAAGAGATAAGTCCTTAAAATAAGGAATGCCTAATACAGCCTATGTGGCCAACTTGAACAAATGATTAGAGGATTGGAAATTATAAAGCCATTACGAGTTTCTTTTGCATATAATTGCTATGTTTATAAAGTTCACTAAGAACTCCTCAATTTTCTGTTTCTCTCTAGAACCCTAGTGGTTAGAAAGAAAAACAAGACTGGAAACTTGAAAACACCAATGATGAGAATGTACGGATCTTGAGGGTATATCTACTATTGCGAAACTTAAATCAAATTGGTTGGATCATCAGACTGGGGAGAGTATCCAAAAAAGTCTTTGGAATTTCCGGTTCTTAAAATGTTGGCTTTGTTAAAACTTTCCATATATGTGTCATATATGAGAGAAAGTAGACTTAGATGATTTGGTCACGTGCACGGATCATTAACAGTTTCTATAAGAAGATGATTTGTTGCAAGTTTAAGGACTAAAATGGCTAGAGGTAGACAAAAATCCAAAAAGGATGTGGGTAATAGTAAAAAATGGTTTAAGTGTCACTAATTTAAGGTAAGGAAATTTCAAATCAAACACAACATAAAAGAAAATTAAGGGAGGTACTTGTATTTTCGAGATAGTGATAATTAAAAGCCTCAACTTTACAATAAAACAAGTTCCAACACCCTACCAAATTGATCTGACATTGTACATATGGATATAAAACTAGGGCCCACCATAAAAGTGGAACCTGCCATGTATGAGATGTGTCATATTGAATATTGTTGATGGGGTATTGGAATGCTTATACATTCAAAAATCAATACTCAAATCGAGCTATTAATTATCTAGAGTGCATGATGACATATCTAACCTTGCATTGGGAATATCTTCCCATGAAATAGGGCACATAAATATGAAAGGCTGTTTTGAACGGGCGTTGCACTGACCGAAAGCCGAACTCACAGCTCACCATAGCGTTGGTTAACAAACTTTAGGACTTAGGTGTTGATTTTTGAAATTATATGGTTGGTACCTCGTTGTCGTTGTCCCAAGTGAAAGTTGAAGCCATTATTACTGCCATCAAATTACAGGGACCACCTTGTAATTTTTCCATAATTTAATGGTAAATAAGGCATTAAACAGAACTCATGTTTAGTTGGGAATTCTCTCTCAAATCGTCCAAACAAGGATTGACTGGTCCAACTAGTCGGTTGACCGCTCAATTTGCTAAGCTCATTATATTGGGCTGACCAATTCTTGCCATATTATTTATCTATCTATGCTTTGGAAGGAGGACTATGGCCCGTGGCCGTGGGGGATTGGGCATTGGAGTTGCAACTGGGCCCGGACAAATGAAATTAAAACAGAGGGAGTAGAGTGGTCGAATATCCTCTCAGTCCCCAACAAAAGAATGATATAATGCTGTGAAAGAGATCGAAGGATCGAAATTAGTCAGTCCGATCAGCCTATGATGGAGAAGGCACTTCAGATGTCCCTATTAGGTGGTCAACACTCTGGACTCTTTGGATAGAAAATTCTGATAAATGGGGTTAAAATTAAACAAGTTTGGAGTTTAAGGTACTCAAGGGATGCTAACTAACTGTACACTCTGCGGTAGACTTTGAGTTCGAAACTCAAGCTCATCTTTTCTTTGAGTGTAATTTGGCAATAGCAGTTTGGCTTGATGCCCAAGTGGGTTTCAATCCAGATGACTTTATCGCTTCGGGGTCGGCAGACTTCTTTAAATTGGTGTCTGAATAGATATTCTGGATAAAAAGTTTTTTCATGGCTAGAATATTAGCCATTCTTCGAGGTATATGGGATCACAAAAACGATGTGATCTTCAGAGGGAAAATTCCAAATCCGTTAGAAGTAAAACGGCAAGCGGATAGATATGTTTCCTGTACTGGGAATTTTCTCAGTGGTTTGATATCTCAAATGACAGCATTCATATTACTTTCCAAATGACAGGATTGTATTTATCGTCTTACACACAATGTTTGTATTGTAACAACAATGCCATGTCATTAATGCCACAGAAACTGAAATCTGAGCGGTCATCCAAGGCCTAAGAAGACTTAGGGCTCATTTAGCACTTCTTTTTATGAAGATCTTCTTGTAGTTCTGACAGTCAAAAGGCGTATTGAACTTTTGACATAAGATCTGGGCAGCCCGAAGATAATTTGGCAGATGCATGTCTTTCTGTGCATCTGCCTGCATCTTTTTGTGCGAGATTAAAACGTGAAAGACACGAGAAGCTTTATTTGAACCTTCCCGAAATCAGTCTGAAATGGACTTCTCACGTCTTTTTGGCATGCTGTCTTTTGGTAGCTAGATCTTTCACAAGCCAAATGGGAAGAGACCGAAAATCAGTCTTCCCGACTTATAAACAGCCGAAAGACCGCATAAAAAGATGTGCCAAACAGGCCCTAAATTCTATTAGGAATTCAAAAAGCCACTCTCCTCTCATATGCAAAGGATGCTTTGATGAAGATAAAAGGAAACCACCTGAAACATTAGATGGAATGAACAAGCACTTTTGGAACATATCAAGCATCTTCTCACCTCTTTTGACAATATCAAACATAAACAGGAGTGATGTTAGGATCGCCCATAATATAGCAAAAAGGGCAAATGTAAATATAACTCAGTTTTTTTGTTCTCGACCTCCCCCTCAAAGATCTCTTTCTTTCTCATTTATGTAACAGGGCTCCTTTTGTATACTTATGTTTCTAGTGGATCCTTTTACTTAAAAAAAGGGTAAATTATAAAACCCCCTTATACTATGGGGTCAGTGAGAAAGTCCTCGCTGTACTTTTTTTCTGTGATAAGGACCCCCTGAACTTTAGTATTAGACAAAGACCTCCTGACAGGAAACGTTAAATTACCAAAATACCCCACTAAACTTTTTCTATTTTCTTTTTTTTGCCCTTTTTCTATTAAAACCCATAAAATGGATACCTGATCCCGCAGAGTGATTCAAGCACATCAGGTGATGATCATGATGTTGAATCCGAGAGTCAAAGCAAGTTACTAGTCCCAGCAAGCAACGAATTACTGGTGTCACCCTCGGGAACCCAGATTGGCTAGTTACAAGGGTGGGAATCTCACTCTTGCCGGAACAATCACCCCCAACCTCTCTTTCCTCTGCCTAATCAACTTGCAGAACAATAGCTTCAGCGGTTACCTTCCAACAGACTTGGGCAAGCTCTTTCGGCTAGAGACGCTCGTTCTAGCTTCCTATGTCATCCGTGGAACCATACCCTCCTCGCTTAGCCTCTGTTCTAAGCTTCAGCTTCTTGATTTGTCTGATAATCAGTTTCACGGGTCAATCCCACCAGAATTAGGTATGCTATCCAACCTTCAAGATTTGACTTTTGCAAAGAATAACCTTACGGGTTCAATCCCTTCTTCCTTTGGAAACCTTTCCTCTCTTAACAACCTCATCTTTCTCTCAAACAATCTACAGGAATTCATTCCAAATGAATTAGGTTAGCTCCATTTCTTGTTACAATTAAGCTTAGCTGACAACAATCTCTCAGGTGAGATTTCCAACTCTCTATACAAGTTACAACCTTTCTTCTTTACCCAATTTGTTCTCTACTTTACCCAATCTAGATACCTTGTTTGTGGGTGGTAACTTGCTACAAGGACCAAACCCCGCATCTCTCTCCAATGCTTCAAGCCTGAAACGACTTGATCTCTCATCCAACCAATTCACAGGACAGGTTCCCCTGCCCTAGAATCTTCCAAATCTTTTAATTCTGAATCTTGAGATCAATGGTTTGGTAAGCAACGGTGAGAACGGATTGGATTTCATCACCTCATTGCAAGATTCCACCCTTCTACAAGTTTTTTCTATTGCTACATAGGTAATCTCTGAACTCAGCTTTCTCTGCTAGTAATGGATGAAAATTGGGAATCTACAGTCTCATAATGTTGTCTATAGAATCGAATTCCTTAACCGGGAACATTCCTTGAATGTTTCAAAACCATTGGTTTTATTGTACAGGATGGACTTTGTCACTGACCCCATGGTACAAGGGGTCTTTGTAAAACATTAGATTGTGGAAAGATGCGTGGCGTACGGAAAATGAAAAGTTCATTTGTTACCAATTTAGCGTTTTTTAGATTGAGAACTCTTTTTGATTACTTGGATGGATGACTAAAGAATCCTGTATCTTGAAGAATAGAATATCATTGGATATATATACACCAGTTGGCCTTCTTTTAGTAAGTCCCTTTTGAACAAGTCGGGTAAATGGGGGGGAAGCTGATGCAATTCCAAGCTTTAGCCATAATGAAGGCATTTCCATCCCATGACTTTTTCTCAACCCGCATTAAGGTCAGTGGGACCTTACCCGTAGTCCTGTACCTCTCTGTTCTGTCGCCAGTCGCCACCCCTGGGTCCCCCCATTGTACTAATAGTCTAATACCAAAGGAACAAAAGAAAACAAAAAAAAAAAAAAAAAAAAAAGAAAGAAGGAAACTGTACGTTTAGAACATAAAGTCTAAACAAAGGACTCAATTTTCTCCTGTTTCTCCAAATGACGGTCCTCCTTTCTGTGACATCTTCAATATGATGGATTATTTTCAATGTTATGTCACAAAATACAAAATACAAAATACATAAAATTCAATAAATGATAACAATTTTAAAATACATGGCTTTTGAAACTTCAACCGTTTACCACAAATTGGTTACACTTTCAACGTGTGGAAAATCATGATTTCTTGGCAAGGCATGTTAATTTAGGATAAAAAAAATCTGCATCTAAAAATGAAAAAGAATCTCTGCAGATGCTACCGGTACAAAAATGAATGAGATGGTGGTCAAAAATCAAAGGAAAATTTGAGTTAGTATGACTTCGCAAATATTGCAACTTCTGCCGCTGGATTGCCAGTCATCAAACATGTTTTCGCTCCTTGGGGCTGCTCAAACGGGAAACATCTAATGGTTGCTCCAGTCTCTTCCTTCACCTTCAATTCCTCTGCATCACTGTACCGGCCAGCACAGGAAATGAGTGCACACTTGGAACATCTGTCGTGCGTATACGCACACAAACAGATTTACATGGAAGAGGGGAGATGAAAGCAAATAGACACTGGTGGGTAGGAATTAAATACCTCGCTGCCCAGGGACCCCTTGCCCATTTGCCCTGAGAAATTGCAGCCTTCAGCTCATCATACGAGTTCACATCAACAATGTTACTGCATGGACAACAGCTGAAGTGTCATTCAGGGAAAAAGAAAAGGAAAGAAAAACTTTAATTTCCTAGGAGCATTTCAAGTTCAGATTTTAACAGGTTGACAACATCTTAGCATGAAATGATTTGAGGACTCGCAATTTAACAAGAGACATAGCCCCTTCTTGAAAGGTTGACTTGAGACAACCCCATCTAGTCGGTATAAGGCTTTGCTAAATTGACTTGAGACAACAGCTCCATCAAAAAGGAAGAACTTATTGTCACATCTATACTTGTGCAAATGCACACAGCCCTTGCCTGATTTAGCATCAATATAGAAAATATTTTGGCATTAACTTAATAACAGCAGGCAGCTGCTACATGTATGAATAGCCTTCAACCACAGATTATGTAGGCCTCCCAAGTTCAAAGACTGCAATACCAGACTGTGGTCCATCTTGATCATTTCCCTCTTCACCAAATGTATGAATCTAACTAACATTGTCTTTTTTTTTTTTTTGAAAAAGGTAAAGTGATTTTCATTGACCACATGACTTAATTTGATCAGAAGTCTGAACTAACAATGTTACAATTTTGTAATAGCAAATTATAGACTTTTATTCTTGTCTCTTTGGAGATCCAATTAGTAGAAATAATGAACATCCAACCCTGAAAGCAGGTGAAAATAATAGAGAACATTGTGCTTTTTTTTTTCAACATAATCAAGTACGGGAAGCTTAAAATGAACTTATGAATATAAAGGGTTGTTATTTGAACTTGTTAGGATGTCTGGTGAAATGATTGTTATGAGGAAGTAATCATCTCTGCCGACTAACGTTAAAGTTGTATAACTAATCACCTAAATGAATGAGTTAAGCATCCTAGACTTCTGAGCAGTAGAGACTAGAGACTATGTGACTAGGTGAAAACAGGTTACATAAAATATCATGTTCCTGTATTTCATAGTATTGTTTGACTATAAATTGTTTTTTGACCAATATATGCTTCCACAACAATATTGCCAAGGTTCCTTAGAGTGTTGCTCAGATGGCCACTCAACGATATTGCCAATATTGCCAAGGTTCCTTAGAGTGTTGCACGGGATCAAACCCACATAACCACAGGCTCTCTGTGGTAAGCTCAGTGGACCACACATGCACCCTGCTCTGTCCCCACCCCATGAGTGCCCCTGAAATGTGTGTACTGTTATGTAACACCAAAAAAATGTTTTTCAGGTGTTGTGGACCAGGTTTTCATCTTTGGACCTAATCAATGCAAAAGAATAAAATATATGGTAGATTTTTTTTTGGTAAATAAAATATATGATAGGCTTGTAATGAGAAATATGCAAACCTCATTGATTAGGTCCAAAGAAGGGTTTCTGGGCACTGATGTTAGCCTGTAGAATGCATCACTTAATAAATGATGACATGTAAAAGCAAGATAATTTACCTATCTCGGAAAGATAATGCCCTTTCTAGAAGAGAAGATTGGATTTCATCCAACTTGTCCTTCACATAGGCTTCCAATACCGGAGGTTCCATAGATATTCCAAAAACTTTACCTTGCTTTCCTGGAATATCTCTCCTTGAGATGACTACAGTTCCACTTGAAACATCACGAGGTCCAATCTCAATCCTTAAAGGAACACCCTGATATAGAAAAGCATTGATAAGGCAGTGTGAAACAGAACCTGACATCAGAATATATTGCATTTAAACCGGACATCTAGCAATTCATTCCTAATAAAGCAGATATTAGAACAGGTAAATGAATGAAACTATGATGAAGGGGAAAAGTACATACTTTTCCATGATTACAACAATTCATATTTTGACTGTAAGGGGAAAAGTGCATACTTTCATCTCCCAGAAGTTAAACTTCCATCCTGGGGTTCTCTGTTCAGACTTGTCCAGTTCCACCCTGATTCCTGTTGCTTTCAATAAATTTTCTACGGATAATGCAGCATTAAGAACTTGTGTTTTTTCATCATCCTTCTTCCAGATAGGTACAATTACCACCTGATAACAAATAACACAAGTAGACTCAATAGATATTTGGCCATCATGTATGAACAAGAAAGTACAAAGTTATGTTCTTTTACCTAATGCATGTATGAGAACATGTACCGACTGTTGTATAGAACTAGTGATAAATGTAGCTATAATGGGGACATTACACACACACATACAGATCAAAATAAATTATTGGATGCAAACAAAAAATATAAAACAGATCTTACAGGGTTTACTCGTACACGAGCTTGAAGTTTTGAGTTCCTAGGTTTCATATGGGGTCCATTTTGATTTTAAAGTTATAAGCCAATGCATTCCCAACTTTCTTTCAATCCATTGGCATTCTTGAAAAAGGCTGGATTCATTTGTCAGTGGGGCATCAGATGGCTCTCAGTTTTTTTTTTTTGTGTGTTTTATCTACAATAATTGAGCAACAAGAAATATCAGATTGTTTAAATTGAAAAAGAGATGTGGAGTTTGATCCTTGGTACAAACATGGTGGGTTGTGCCTTTGGAGGTTGCCACCCTCCCAAGTCAATATTCCCACATGGAGCAGGAATAAGAGATAAATTACCTTTGGAAGAAATATTACACTGCTTCAGAAGGAACAAGAGGGCATTTAAGGGAATATCAAGGAAATAGTTATCCTAATACCCTTCATCCTAAAGCTTGGCATTTAAGATTCTAAGGGAATTAATCTGATACATTTCAAGAGCAATATGGTGGTTCTCCAACACTTATTCCTTGTCCCTCCAAGGAGCTGCCCACTCTTAGACCCCAACAAATGGAGATGAAAATTAGATGGTGTTTGATAACACTTTTCAGATGCCTAACGTCTGAAAAGCATGATCTCATGCCTAACCAATTTCAGACTTTCATAGGTGATGAAATGACATAAATGCCCCCATTAACATCATTTATTTAATAATAATAAATAATGAATCATATGACAAAGTAGAATGGGATTGCCTAGTAAAAATCCTGAAGTTACGATGCTTTGGCAGTAGACAGGTGAGATAGATGCAAGCTTGTATAAGCTCTGCTTGGTTTTCAGTCCTGTTAAATGGTGAACCCAAGGGCTATTTTAACACTAGCCGGGGACTGAGACAAGGCTGCCCTCTTTCCCCTCTTCTTTTCACCTTGGTAGTTGACATCCTAAGCTACTTTTTGGAGAGAGCTAAAAGTCTAAATCTGCTGAAAGGTTTTGAAGTTGGAAGGGGAGCTCTTCAAATCTCACATTATTATTTGCAGATGATATTATTCTATTTTTGGAGGCAGACTTGGAGATCATCAACAATCTAAAAAGGGTGATCACCTGCTTTGAGATGGTGTTGGGTTGCACGTTAATTTCTCTAAAAGCAGCATCGTGGGAATTAACATAAGTGGCAACCTTGTGAATAGCTCCAAGGAGGTGTTTGGTTGTAAAGTGGAGAATCTCCCCATTTCTTATTTGGGGATGTGTTTAGAAGGAAACCTGAGAAGCCAAAGTTTTTGCGACCGGTAGTGGAAAAAGTGTGAAAAACAGCTGGCCACATGGAAGAAAGGCTATCTCTCAAAAGGAGGAAGACTAACCTTGTTAAAGGCCTCTCTGGACAATTTACCAATCTACTTTCTATCACTTTTTCAAATTGCAGCCAAGGTGAAGAACAGGTTGGAAAAGTTTCAGCGTGATTTCTTGTGGGATGGGGGAGAGAGAGAGAGAGGAATCATTTGGTCAGTTGGGAGCAGGAAGTGGTTGTGGAGATATCCTCTGGAACCTGAAGCAACCTGGACTGCTGTCATCAACAGCAAATGTGGGAAAAATGTGAATGGTTGGGATAGCAAGGTACACTTGAATCAGGTAAAAGCTACCAATCCTTGGAAAGGTATTTCCTCCATCAATAACACCTTTATTTCTTTTATTCTCTGAAAAGTGGGAAATGGTTCTAAAATCGTATTCTGGATAGACGTTTGGTAGGGGAAAATACTTTGGCTAATTCTACCCTCGACATTTTTCACCTCTCCCAAAACCAAGAAGCACATTGCCTCTTGCCTTTCTTCTGTGCCTCTTGAAACCAATTGGAACTTAAGTTTAAAAAGACCTCTAAGGGATGTAGAGATTGGAGAAGCTGCAAACCTTCTCTACTCTATAAGAGGTTTACATTTCCCCTTCATCCCTTGACCAACGAATTTGGAAGTTTCATCCTGCCAACAGGTTCTCAAATAATTCCTTTTTCAGAGCCTTGGTGTTGGAAGAAAATGTCCCTAGTTTCCCTTTTAAGAAGGTTTGGTGTTCACATATCCCTCCTAGAGTTTCATTCTTTGTGTGGGAGGCCTGCTTGAAAAGAATAAACACTTGCACTTTATTACAAAAAAAAAAAAAAAAAAACGAACATAAGTAGGTTGTACATCTCCCCTCATGTTACACTATGCCATAGTAATGGTGAATCTACAGAACATCTTCTATTACATTCTCCAGAAACAAAACAAGGAAGATTTGGCTGCACTTTCTTAATCTTGTAGATTACAACTTGGCTGCTGGGATGCCCCTGATCATAAGGAGGACTTCCTTTGGCAATGGCAAGGTAGTGGTCTTGGTAGAAGATGGAAAATTTATTGGGATACGGTGGTTCAAGCAGTGATGTGGTGTGTGTGGGAAGAGAGAAATAACTGTATTTTTTAAGAAAAAGGTAGGTATGTGGGTGATTTGATCTCTCATATATCTTACTTGTGTAACTTGTGGGTGCTGAATTCTATGGAATTTTTTGTAACATGTTATGTACTAGCTTAGGGGTATTTCTGGCATTTCCTCCTCTATTTGTTATAAGCTGTCGCCCTAAGTATAAATACTAACTTAGGTGCCGCCAGCCACATCCTGGTGATTCTGACCCTAAGGAATACATCATTAACTCTTTCAAAGATCATTTGGAACTGTATGGTAGGACTCTTGGACAGATGGATAGGTCAACTCCTACCCCTTCTACTTCCTTTGCTTCCACATTAGGCAAAGGTGCTTCTGCATTTCATGTGTGTACTTCTGTTCTTAAGTCACCTTGGATCATTGACTCAGGGGCATCAAACCATATGAGATATGACTAGTAAGTTTTGTTTATTTCAGACCTACACTCCTCTCTGGGAGGGACAACGTGAGACTTGTTGATAGGTCTCTATCCACTATTGCTGGTCAAGGATCTGTATCCCTTCCTGATGGCCTTGTTTTACCCCACGCCCTTCATGTTCCCAAACTTCTTATTAATTTGTTGTCTATAAGTAGTATTATTCAATCCTTAAACTGTTGTGGAACCTTTTTTCCTCGTTCTTGTGTTTTTCAGGATTTAGCTTCGAGGACAATTGGTAAAAGAGATATAGTTGATGGCCTCTACATTTTGGAGAATAAAGCTTGTCCTGCGGCATCAACTCCTGTGAGTCTTATGAGTCAGTCTACTAAGAGTCAAGTTTGGTTGTGGCATAATCGCCTTGGTCATTTGTCCTTTGAGTCTTTGAAAGTTATGTTTCCTGAACTTTTTAAATGTGTCTGTCACTATATTGCAATGTCAAACATGTCAATTGAGTAAGCATTGTAGAACAACTTTTCCATCAAATAATAAAATATTTGTTTTGCCTTTCCATGTTTTTTTCTGATGTTTGGGGCACTGCGAACTTACCTACTGAGAGTGGGTACAATATTTTATCAGCTTCATTGATGACTACTCTAGATATACTTAGATATATCCTATGAATTCCAAAGAAGAAGTACCCAAAATTGTGAAAGAATTCCACCGCATGGTTTTTACTTAATTTCATGTTGAAGTTCAAATTTTCCAATCGGATAATGCAAAGGAATACTTTCATCATGACTTAGCCGATTTTTTTCCTCTCACGGATCTCTTCATAGAAGCTCGTGCACTAAAACAACACAACAGAATGGTGTTGCCAAAAGGAAGAACTAACATCTTCTTGAAGTTGCCTGTAATATGATGCTACACATGAATGTTCCAAAACGGTTTTGGGTTGATGCTGTGATGGTTGTGACTTATGTTATCAATCGTATGCCATCACGTCTCGCAATACAAGGCCCCACATTAACTTCTCTTTCCTCAATCTCCTTTATTTTCTATTCCTCTACATGTGTTTGGTTGTAAGTGCTTTGTTCATGACCTATCTCCAAACGGGGTAAATTGGACCCCAAGTCTATTCCATGTGTTTTTTTGGGTTATCCATCCTCCCCAAAGGGCTACAAATGCTTTAATCCTATCACACATAATTACTTTGTATGATGGACATGTCCTTTTTTGAATCTGAACCCTTCTTCCAAGCCTCTCATCATGGGGAGAATAGTGTGGAGGAAAGGCAAGTTCCATAGGTTTCTCTCCCTTCTATTCTTGACTCCTCTCCATTTCGTGTTTCCATGAGGCGTCATAAGGGACAACTGAATAAGGATGTAGAGCAACTAGAGACTATACATCCAGCATCATTTGACTCATTGAAGGCAAATCCAGGTACCCTTGTTCCCCTTGACATTACTGAACCTATTGCTATTGATGATTCTACCAACGATCTTGATGTCCCAATTGCTCATAGGAAGGGTGTTAGATCATGTACTACTAAGCATCATATTACCCATTTCTTGTCTTATGAAAACATCTTACCCTCATTTCGTGCTTTTTTTACTTCCATTGACTGTGTTTCCATTCCTAAAAGTGTTGCAGAAACCTTATCTCTACCTGAACGGACAGATGCAATGAAGGAAGAAATTTGTGTTCTATACAAAAACAACACCTGGGAGTTGGTGGATTTTCTTGAAGGCAAGGAGCCAGTGGGGTGCAAGTGGGCATTCATTGTAAAGCACAAAGCAAATGGGTCAGTTGAGAGGTATAAGGCCAGGTTAGTTGCAAAAGGATATACACAGGTGTATGGGGTTGATTATGCAGAAACATTTGCCCCAGTTGCTAAAATGAACACAGTTCGGATTATGTTATCCTTGGTTGTTAACTTTGATTGGGACTTCACCAATTGGACATTAAAAATGCTTTCTTGAACGGGGATCCAAAAGAAGAAGTATACGTGATTCAACCTCCTGGGTTTGTAGCACAAGGTATGAAGGAAAGTATGCAAACTAAAAAAGTCTTTATATGGTTTGAAACAATCCCCAAGGGCCTGGTTCAGTAGGTTTCACTTGGCTCTTCAACAAATTGGGTTCAAGCAGTGCCAATCTAACCATATTTTATTTGTTAAAAGGAACCAAAAGAATGTTGTCGTCTTGATTGTGTATGTTGATGACATTGTGATTCTAAGGAATCGGGACTCTGAGATTCAGAGAGTTAAAGAATCCTTTGTTGTGTAGTTTGAGGTGAAAGATTTGAGACAGGTATATTATTTCCTTGGTATTGATGTTGCCCGCTCTCAAAAGGGCATCTTCATTTCTCAAAGGAAATATATCCTAGATCTTTTACAAGACACAGGAAAGTTGGGAGCAAAGCCTGCAGATTCCCCTATTGGTGAAAACCATTGCCTTGGTGATTGTATTGGAGAACCAGTGACAGATATCAAGAAGTTTCAAAGGTTCGTAGGAAGACTTCTCTACCTATCAATGACTTGGCCAGATATAGCTTATGTTGTCGGTGTCCTTAGTCAATTTATGCATGCACCAACAACCTCCCATTTAGAAGTAGCTGGGAGAGTGCTCAGATATCTAAAGAAATATCCAGGGACTGGGTTATTATTAAAAAAATATGGTCATATGAAATGGAGGTCTACACAGATGCAGATTGGGCCAGAGCAATTGATGATAGAAAATCAACTAGTGGATATTGTACCTTTGTTGGTGGAAATTTGGTCACTTGGAGAAACAAAAAACAAAGTGTAGTGGCCAAATCTAGTGCTGAAGTCGAGTATAGGGCCATGGCGCATAGAGTTGTTAAACTACTTTGGGTAAAGAATTTGATTGAAGAGTTGGGCTTCTCTATTGATGGTCCAATGTCTCTCTACTATGACAACAAGGCTGCCATTAATATTGCGGCCAACCCAGTTCTTCATGATAGGACCAATCATATTGAAGTTGACAAGCATTTCATAAGGGAAAAACTTGGAAAGGGGGAAGTTTGTACCCCTTACATCAGTTCCACAGAAAAATTAGTTGATGTCCTTAAAAAGGGTCTTCACTATTTGCGGCATAATGAGTTGTGTGACAAGTTGGGCATGATTGACGTATATGCTCCAACTTGAGGGGGAGTATTGTAACATGTTATGTACTAGCACAAGGGTATTTCTAGCATTTCCTCCTCTATTTGTTATAAGCTGTCACCCTAAGTATAAATAATAACTTAGGTGCCGCCAGCCACATCCTTTTTGAATAAGAAGTTAAGAACTTCTCTTCTCCTTCTCTTCTTCTTCTCTCTTCCTTCTTTTCTTCTTCTATTTTATTTTTTCTTCTGCTGGACTACAGAATTCAAAGGGATTTCTTTGAATGGTCTACAGCTGAATGTGGTGGAGATCTTGTTTTCTTCCCCCCATCCCTCAAAGATTTCCCAAACTCCTAGATAGGGAAGAGGAGTTTTATTTTAAATTTTGAAGGTAGTACTTTGGGAAATCCTAGCACAGATGGAATTGGAGGTGTGTCAAGAAGAAGAGAATCAAGAGATGGAAGCATTTGGTGGGTTTTTAGTGGACCAAATGGGATTACTGATTCCACAAAGGCTGATGTTCTGGCTGCACTTACTGGGCTTTGTATAGCAAAGGAACAGGGATTGTTTAGTCTAGCTATCAAAGGAGTTAAGCAAGAAGACATGGAGGTTATCTCCTCAAATTTTAGTCAGATTTTTGTTGGTGCAGTTTCAATTAAAGCCACATGGATACAGAGGGAACTGAATTCATTAGTGAATTAGTAGACAGATCATGGACTGGTTCCTGCAAAGAGAGTGCTTACACACACGCACACACACAAAACAGCATCATCCGACATCTTTTGAGGATCTGATATCTAGTTCATTTCAACAATTCTCTAGGTCCTCTTTTAATAAAAATCAGATGTTATCCCATTTGTTGAATAAAATCATCATTGGCATATTTCCAAACCAAGCTCAGGTGCACAACGACCACTTAGGCTGTGTTTGGTTTGAAGGAAAAAGTATGGAAAGGAAAGGTTAGGAAACCTTTACAAACCTTGTATGGGTTTCCCTACCTTTCCCTTCTTCCTTTTCCTTCAAACCAAACATAGCCTTAGGGAACTGAATTTCCTAATTGATGAGTAAACCAGGATTGAGTGATTGACATGGTAGGATCAGGAACCAGGGGATAGTTCCCAGCACAAAGGGTGCCTACAAAAAAAAAAAAAAAAAAAAAGAAAAAGAAAAACAANAACAACAACAACAACAACAGTATTACCTTTCATTAGACTTTTGGTTTACTTATCTAAAAGACTTTTCTCAACCATCCAATTATAAAATACTAACAGAAAAAAGATGTTAAAAGAGGCTGATATTGGCCCAAGTAATCTCCATAAGGATTCACTCAATCACTTGCTGGTGATCCCAATCCTCTGAATATTGTATACATGGGAATTTGTAGGGCCCCAGAACATTTTACAGATCCTTGACCTGAGACTATCGTGTGCATATTTATGTATCTATTGAAACTTGAAATACAGGAAGAAACTTCAAGATGAAGTATATTAAAAAGAAAAGGATATTGAAATTTATTGGCAAGTTAATGGCTTAAGTATATTTTGAACAAAAAGAATGCACAAAGTTCTATTAGCTAGGGTTTGAGTATAGTGATGGTAAGAACAACAAATGTAGATTATTTAGATGTGATCCTGAAAAGTAGCTTTAAATGATAAGCAACTTCTTTGCTAACGTGTCACACACATGCATTTTCAACATTCTAGATCCAGTTGCAGGATCTTCTGTAGTGATATCTAGAATCTTGAACTGTGGACAGTATCCCTTACACCCCACAGGGGAAGAAGCAGCAGCTAGCATTGATCAAATCTGGCAAATTATTTAATTCCCACCTTCATAGTAATTTCTTTTCTTTTTTTTTTATTTCTTTTGAAGGGATACACAACGGGGGGTAGCCCATCCTCCAACCCAGGTGCAGGCGGGATTCGATCCCAAGTCTCCACTATGATCAGCAGGAGATCTTACTGACCAGCTGGTTGGCACCTTGCCACTTTCATAGTAATTTCATCCGTTGAACAGAACTTTCTTGGACTTTTTATCCTAATGACAACCTTTTACAAAGCTTATTTAATAAGAAGCATAAATAGGCTTTTTTTTTTGCACAAAGCATATGTTCATCTGTCAATGAGACTAAACTTCATAAATATTTTATCTCCAATGTAACCAAGAAAAATAATATCCTAATTTCATATGAAACAACCCCTGCACTAACCTGAAGTTTATCCTCAAATAAATGCTAGCAATTCTTGTAAGATGCAACGAGGAAAGACCTCAGGCTTACCTGTACTGGTGCTATTTTGGGAGGAAGCATCAAACCAGCATCATCTCCATGAATCATGATGATACCACCAACAAAACGGGTACTGACAGCCCATGATGTCTGCCATACATGCTGCCTTTGTCCATTTTCATCTGTGAACTGTATGGGTCCACATACATTAATGTTAAGTGGAATCCACACAAGTACAGGTGCATGCACTGCACCACTGAATAACTTAAAACATGACAACAAGAACATATATAACATAAAGTTAGCAAATCCACTTAGTAACAGACAATAAAATCCCATGTATCATTCCAAAATCCATAGCTATAGAACATGCATAAAGTAAATTTTATAACTTGAGGGAGATGCATGGAATGGTAACTAATTTGCATATTGGTTCAAGTTACATGGTTTGCATTTATGAAGCTGGTACCAAAATCACTAAACCAGCTGGCAATATGAGGGGATTATAGAGAATTACATAATAATGCTAAGGAGTTGACCTCTTATATTCATTACATGGTGTCATGGTTATTTATGATGATAACAGATGACAGGATAATATAATGAGCTATGTCATACAAGGTAGTTGATCACTTGATCATCTAGAATTGACGATAAATGAACTACCAAAAAGTTTAGGGCTTTTTGACAATATCTGAAGTAGATGAACTGAATGGCATATTACTTTCTCCTTAGTGGATGAAGCTCAAGTTAGGTTGATTACTATACTCTTGTATATTTTGTTAATTCTTTCATCCATTAAAAAAGACAATGCAAAAAATGTCATTTAGTTCAGCCACGTTAGTTTGAAAAAACAACTAACAAAAAAGGCTGTGAATAATCTTATTCAGTTCAGGTTTGAAGAAGAAGGGTTCGGCAGTAGAGGAAAAGTCACCCATCTAGCCGACCCACTTTGTATTTATAATGAATAAGTTGAGGTGCAAATAAGACAGTATTGTCCCTTATAAGTGATGGGACACATAACTTAAAGTTGAATAAAACAGACCTTTCACTTCTAACAAGATAAACCAAAAGACCAAAATACCCCTGTACTGTTGACTCTTAACAAAGGCTAATCCAACTGCTTCCATTTTTTATCAGTTTTTTATGCTTTTCTTTATTTGACAATAAATAAAAAAGAAAATTTTATTAAGAGAGAAGAATACAAGAAGGGTGACAACTTATCACCCCACCCAACACGACCAGCAGAAAAAGACTTCCCAAGAACCCCAACAAAGAAAAAACAGTACAACACCCCACTCAAAAGTCAAAACATACAATTAACCACAGGATTTAGCCCCCCCAAATCCATCTCAAAAATAAGACCCACAAACCCCTGTCCAAGACCACTAACCTACTAAAAGGATTACCCTAACTTCGTCCGCCTTTTCAGATTCTTGAACACTAACCTCTAAACTTATTAGCTTTCTTGTAATGATTTTCGACCCCTGAACAGTTATGGTGATTTCTCTGGCTTCTGAAACATCTCACCGCATTAGGATTCTTATCAATAATCTTCAAAACCATAGGGTTACCTCTTTCTAATTCCAGGATTGTATTTTTTTTTTCAAATATCTCATTTGAAACTGATTCATTGTTCTCTTGAAACCCAAACTCTGGTGATTCCAGACTGCTTTGATCACCACATCACAGCAATGCCACACTCCACCTTAGGATCCAGGCTTTTATTTTCCCCACATTTCCCAGGCGTGCCAAATCTTTCTTCCAATTTCTTAAAAGCTTCCCTTGCATATTCCTACCCGCCAATACAATACAAACCCAAAACTTTTTTTTGGTAATAGAAATAAAGTTAATTAAAAAAGAAAAGGAGAGTACAAAAGGGGAGTGACACTCCAACTCTCAAGCAAGAAACCAAACCAGCCAAGCCTCAACAAAATTACCAAAACCCAAGAGCCCAAAAAGACCACTAAAAGACAAACCACAACAGCCAGAGACCAACCAACTCAAAAAAAACAAAACAAAACAAAACATAAAAAAAAAACTCAACCTCAAGACAGCACAAACAAAACACTTCAAAACCAACAAGAAACAACAAAAGCCTTTAAGATCAGAATCTTCTTTCTTGGTTTTCTTGGTCTTCAAGATCTTCTTGCTTGGTTTAATCCCAAAGAGGTCCCCTTTTAGTCTAGCAAAAGCCTTTGAGATCAGACCATCTCGATGTTTTCACTGTTTCTTAAATCTTCTATTTGTTAAAACACTTCCAGAAAGGGGTGGTATGCAAATTGGAGGAGTTCAAGGGAGGCAGATAATAGATCAAATACTTGTAGCAAATGAGAGTCTGGAGGAGTTCAAGAGATTCAAGAAAAAAGGGGTGGTATGCAAATTGGATTTGGAAAAGGCTTACGACATGGTGGATTGGTCTTTCCTGCTGGAGGTGATGGTCAACTTTGGGTTCGGAGACAGGTGGTGTAAGTGGGTGATGGGCTGCATCAGAAAAAGCCATTACTCCATATTGGTAAATGGGACAGTGGTAGATTTCTTTCCAGCTTTGAGAGGGATAAGACAAGGAGACCGAGATCCCCTTTCCCCTTTTTCATTCACGATGGTTGCAGAAGTTTTGGGGAGACTAATTTCTAGAGCAGACTCCAGGGACTTAATAAGAGGTTGGAGAGTTGGAAGGAAGAATGTGACACTCACACATTTGCAATTTGCAGATGACACAACACTCTTTTGTGAAGGAGGGGACCTTAATAGGAAAAGAAACCTGAAGTTCACTATACAACTCTTTGAGAAAATGTCAAACCTTACGGTGAATTTTGAGAAGAGTTGTTTAGTTGGGGTCAATATGGGGGAGGGGGAGACATCGGAGTGTGCAAACATTTTGGAGTGCGCAGTTTCTAATTGGCCCTCAAACTACCTCGGTTTGCCATTGGGAGATAACCCTTAGAAAGATGAGTTTTGGGTTCCGGTTGTGGAGAGGTTTGAAAAGAGACTAGCAACTTGGAAGAAGAATTATTTGTCTCTTGGTGGGAGAATCACTTTAATCAGGTCTACATTAGCTAACCTTCTTGTCTACTTTTTTATCAGTCTTTAAGATTCCAGTTAGGGTGGCTAGCAAATTAGAAAAACAAATGAGAGATTTTCTCTAGGAGCCAGGGGAGGAGAAGGACCATAGGGTTAGGTGGGAGATGGTTTGTAAGAGCAAGAGGGAGGGAGGATTGGGTATTGGGAACATAAGGAATAGGAATTTGGCACTACTAGGGAAATGGTTGTGGAGGTTTTCTTTGGAGAAGGATAAACTGTGGGTGAGGATAGTAGGCAGTATTCATGGGGTAGTAGACAATGGATGGGATTTTGGGATTTTGACAAGGACTACAAGAGCAACACCTTGGAAAGCTATTCAAGCTATTTTACCATTGTTCTCTCCATGGATCAGGTATGACTTGCACTCAGGCAATCTCATCAATTTTTGGGAACATATCTGGATTGGGGATTTTCCCTTAAAAGACCAATTCTTGAGTCTTTTCACTCTTTCCACATTTAAAAATGAACCAGTTTCCTCCTTGTTCCTTCTAAATCAGCTTCTGGGTTCAGCTGGAACTTGGGCTTTAGAAGGGAAATCAGGGACATAGAGTTTGATTGTATTTTATCCTTGTTATCCATTCTTGAAGGGGTCTTCCTAGAGCCAACAAAGGCAGACAGTAGAATTTGGACACTTACCCCCTCGGGTTCTTTCACATGTGCTTCTTTCTTTAAAGCCCTAACACAACCTTCTTCTTTGGGTTTGTCCTTCCCTGTTAAAGAAGTGGGTGTTTTCCAATACCTCCAAAGGTTGGGAGTTTCTGTTGGGAAGCCTTTCTGGAAAGTGTTAATACAAGCGATTTACTTCAAAGAAAAAGACCCAATAATTGTTTGTGTCCTCACTAGTGTGCTCTCTGTAAAGCTAATGGTGAGTCTGAATACCATTTACTAATTTCATGTCGGTTTACTAAAGTCATTTGGGAATGGTGTACTTCTTTGTTTGGGTGCAGGTGGACTCCCCCTTGAATGGCAAAGTTTGTTCAGTTCCATGT
>NW_010729088.1:724939-743932 GCF_000365185.1 Nelumbo nucifera
ATGAGAATTTAAAAATGAAATCAAACATATAAAACATCTACGAGCCACCTTTGTGCCACGCCCCTTGAGGCAAGCCCAAACAAGTCCATGTTAGGGTCTTAAATTCTTAGATTTCACACAAAAAATAATAATTTTATAGTTTTAATTGCTTTTAAGAAGATATTTTATTAAGATGAAAGAATGGACAACATTACCAAATAGGGGATTCTTGAAGCTTCGGTGATCGAGCAAAGCGAGCGAATTTTCAAAAGGCGCACACCTGGGCTAAGGTGCAAGGCGCACCAGGCGTGCACCTTTTGAATGGGCTGCGCCTAGGACCTAGGCGAGGCACCTACCCTAAAATGCGCCTCGCCTGAGTGCTTAGGCGCACCTGAGGCACGCCTTTTAAATCACTGAGAGAAACTCACGGATCTTCTCAAAAAAGGAGAGAAGCTTGGAAGTAATATTGGAGGTCATCCATATTAGGGTGATACATTGGCTGAAAACTTTGGCATTGTTTGCAGAATTCTCAGTAGATGAGATGCTAAAAAACTACAAGGAGATTGCAGAATTAGCTTCAGCTAAAAAGCCATCAAACTCTTGTTGGATTCCTCCACCTCATGGCTTTGTTAAACTGAATTTTGATGGCAGCAGTATGGGTAATCCGGGGCCATCCGGAATAGGGGGAGCAATAAGAGATGAACATGGGAACCTGTTAGCTATGTTTCTGGACCAATAAGGGAGGGAGATTCCTTGAGGGCTGAGAGACTTGCAGCTCTTGAAGGGGTACAAAGAGTCAATGTTAGGCAATTTAGTAAGCTGATCATAGAAGGAGACTCTGAAGTTGTGGTGAACTGGTTAAAAGAGGATAACTCTAGGATATGGAATTCAGTACAAATGGGTAAAGAGAAGTGCAAACTCACTGGCAGCTGGTCTAGCTAGGCAAGGGGTGAACAGAAACTCTATATTTTGGGTCGTATTGTAATTGTATTTTGGTGTTCAATGATTGTTCTAGGGAGCTAAGATTGTTTAGCCCTCTTGCTTTGTAATTTTTCTTAATCTTAATTAATACATTTCACAGTTATTGATTAAAAAAAAAACACTCTTCCAAAATTCCAACGAGCAATAGGGGGTTCTCATTAATCCCTTCCAACTCCAGCATTGTGTTTTTCTCAAAGAATTCGGCATCAACCAAAGCTTCAGTTTTTTCACTAACATCCTCTTCCAAACTAGCTGTGGTTTAGTTAGTGTGGTCTTCATCAATTGGCAGTGAATGCACTTGAAAATCTCCAGCACTCTCCCTTTCAGACATCATGTAGCGTACCTCCAAATCTTGGAACATTTTCCTTGTAAATGACTCTCTTCCCAAAACAAACAAGCCTGAAGCTTTACTTACATCCACAGCCATGTCTACAATTTTAGTCACATCAACAGCTTTGTCAATCTGACGAGTCTCATCTCATCTATACAAACTTCTTCCTCATCCTCCTCGCTCAGACTTCCCTCTTCATCGGAAGAAATAGCACCATCTTGAATCCTTTCAACTACAGTCTCTGCCAAAGGTCTTGTTCTGTAAGAATCTTTCATTCTCCCATCAGTTTTTTTTTTTTTTTGAAGAGTAAAAATAAAATTCATTAAACAGAAAAAGATAGATACAGTCCAATAGGTGACAAGACGGCACCTAGCTTTACAGAACAAAACAACTCTGATCTAAAAACATAGACTGAAACAAATCTGAAACAGATTATAAAGACTGAATTTCAAGCACATTCCAGAAGCCCTCCCCCAAATCTGATCTACTGACTTGATCAAAATCTGGAAGCACCCAAACCCAATCTGCTACTAGTTTCCCCACCAGAGCCACCAGTGTTTCAGTATTTTTAGCTTTATCTTCACAAAGCCTTCTGTTTCTTTCACCACAGGACCCAGCACACAGCAAAGGAAATGGAAGCTCCAAACTATCCTTGCTTCCTGCTTCCTCCAAATCTTGGCCAAGAAGAGAAAATTTCTGCTGTCGACCTTGGCTGAATTACTCTTTGCCCAAATAGAGAGGAAGAGAATTTCCAAATGATGCTTGCAGTCCTACAAGAAAAGAATAGGTAGAATACAGTCTCTTCATCCAAGCAGCACAAAACACAAATTTTCTAAACAGAATCCTCTACTTTTAAGTGGTCAACTGTTAGAATACTGTCCAAGCAAATGCTTCCACTCTAGGTGGAACAGGATTCCCCCAGACCCCCCCCCCCACACACACACATACACATGATCTGAGACCAACTGATCCTTCACCAACGCCAAGTAGAAGGATTTCACAGACCCCATTCCTGCACTTTCCACCACAGCCCATCCCTCGAGGAAGATGAAACCTTAACCTTCTATAACTTTCCAGCAGCTGAACACATTCTTCTATCTCCTGATCCAGCAGTGATCTTCTGAATTTGGGGCACCATACAATCTGATCTCCCCTCAGTTCAAAGCATTGATCAACTTTAATGTGATGCTCAGTCAACCTGCAAAGCTTCAGGCACACCTCACACAGCTTCCCTACTTCACACCACTCCTCCCAAAATCTTATCCTTGACCCATCACCCAACTTGAACGTAACTGAAGCTTTAAACTCTTGATTGAACAGCATTATCCCTTTCCAGACACTCACCCCATAAGAGTTGGAGACCTCCCTTGACTCCCACCCAAATCTCACCAATCCATACTTCCCAACTACAACCCTCCTCCAAAGAGACCCCCTCTCTCTTTCTAGCCCAAACCTCCAAAGCCACTTCCCCAAAAGGGCCTTGTTGAAAATTTTGACCCTCCTAATACCCAAATCACCATTCCCTTTTGGCCTACATACCTTGTCCCACTTCACCAAATGAAACTTCTTAGCTCCCCCAGCCCCTTCCCACAAGAAATCCCTTTGAAGCTTCTCAATTTTTTCCACCATCTTTGCTAGAATCTTCAATAAAGATCGATAATAAGTCGGTAAACTAGTAAGAACACTCTTCACTAGTGTAGTTCTGCCCCCCATAGAAAGATATTTGCTTTCCAGCTCTCCAACCTATTCTCCGCTCTTTCAATTATTGGCCTCCATATTTCTACTGCACAAATATGGAGGCCAATCAGCAAGCCCCCCAACATGATATTCAAACACCACAGCAAACTGATCCAGCTCCTCCCTCTTTATTTCCCCTTCCCCAATCAGCAAGCTCTTAGCTCCTCCCATCAGTTTGGCCTTTTCCTTTAGTCCTTCCCTCATCCTTTAACCCCTTCTCCTCTGGAATAGTAATTTAAGCCAAACAGGACTTTGGACCCTTCATCATTCTTCCCCCACCAACAACAGGATTCAGCACTAGGACCTAATCCATACCCTTAATTGATAAAGAATCAAGCCCCAATTCCTTTCATTGTTTACAGTTTACTCTCAAAGCTCTTCCCCATATTGAACTCAAAGAAACCGAAGGAATCAATGTAGCCTACCTCCAAGGAACACTTGTGTTCCACAACACTGCGACTGGAGGACATGCAGTCAACAAACTCTTTCTCCATCCCAAAGAGCAAAAAAGTGTCTTCCACACCTTTTCTTGCACAAGGTGAAGTGGAAACAACTCCGAAATCTTTGTGAACCTTTGCCTCTTCAGTATTCACTTGTCTTGTCCAGAACCATTTGATCTCTTAGGTTTTCTTCGAAAGCATTTCGCCTACTCACAAAGCAGTCACCATTAGTATAGGAGTATCTTGTAACAAAGCATTTGTATTTGCCCCTTCCAAACACGTTCATCATCTTCCTTTGAAGTCATCTCAGACCTTCTTCGGTGGCCTCTATGATTTTTAGGCCTTGGCTCCCCTTCGATAAGTCCCTGTTCAAGAAAAGAATAGATTTGGACCGCAGTAGTGTCAAGCCAGCCTTTGAATCGACCCAACTCAGTTCATCAAATAAAACCCTCTTATCAATTGAGCCAGCCCCACTGGGTCCAAAATTTAAAATCCTCAAGCCTTTTCAGTCTGGGGAAACCCAAAATTTACAACACAAGCCCCTAACCTTTCAACTTTGAAAAACCTCTTTCTCTGCATCTCTCTCAGAGCAGGATGAAAAGCAGGAGGTTTCTTTAACCTGCCCATTTTTTATGCCTCTCTTGCTGCCTTTGGTCTTTCACACAAAACAAAGGGTCTTCACCAGCTATAACGATCCTAAGTTTGAAGACCTCATCAAGGTAAAACAGATCCGGCAAAGTTGGAATCAAATTTACACCCTCGGTCTCAATTAGTATTCTTGCAAGCTGTATGTTTTCCCACCTTTTATTCCTAAAATCAAATCTTCTAAAGCTTCCTATAACAATTCCAGTGGCTCTGAAGACCTTTGTATTCCAGGCATGTAATGGTATCCCATAGACATTTATCCAAACAAATCTCATTTTCTCTACATCCTTTCTCAAAAAGGACAACCATCTACTGAAAAAAAAAATAAAAAAATAAAATAAAATAAAATTATAGGTTCTTTCTTCTCCATATCCCTTCCCTTGCTAAGGCCTCCTCCATGTCTTCTCTTCACCTGAAGCTAAAGAGAAACAAAGGCACCCCCAACCTACGAACACAAGATAAACTCAGGTTTCTCCACTCAGCACTCACCCATTTCTCCATTTCTATTATAGCAAGGGTCCAAGTGCACAAATCTACCTACTAAGCATCTCTTTAGAAATTCCGATCTTTCTTCCACCTTACCTACTTCCCTAACAGACACACCCTTTGTCAAAGTCGACATTGGGACTAGCTACATCACAGCTACCAACCCCAAGTCTCTATTCAAATCCTCTGTTCAATATCATTTTTCACTGTCATCGTTCACCACCGTTTATTGTCTTTGATCACCGTCTTTCATATCTGCTTCTGTTCAAACCCCAAACTTTGCTCACCTCCACCTCTATATTTACCACTGTTTCCAGATCTATTGTACCCTCAACTCTCATCAATGATAACCCCATCCTTCAAAGCAACACTCAAGGTATCATCAATATCTTTAGTCTCGGAGTTTCTCTCTTCAACCTCAGTCTCTCCATCTTCTGCTAAAGGTTTTGTTCTAGACTTTTTTCTCTTATACATTTTTCCTTCAAACTTCTTTCCACCAAGACCAATGGACTCTACTTCACCCTCCTGATAATCGGACAACCTCCTTTCTAAAGGTTTTGCTTTTTTGAGGAGTCAAAATCTAAATGCTTACTTGTAGATAGCTAGGACAAGATGAATTCCAACATCCTTTCAACTAATGTTGAAAGTTGGAAATTAATTCATGGCACCCAATCACCAATTATAATGGTGAATGCCAATCCCACAAAAATAAAGGGAGAAGATGAAAATTCAGGACAGTGGATCCAGAAGTATGCTACTTGTAAACATACCATAAAAAACTAAAGTGCAGGGAAATGGTTATAGTACAAAGAGTGAAGCAGTTTAAATAAACACAAAGTCCCACATTCATATTAGGTTTCAAATGTTTTGGCTAATATCTCTGATCACTTGAAAAGTTACAACTAGCATTTTGGACCTGTGTTCCAAAGGCACGGGAGAAATTCTGCCCAAGGTTATGGCTAGTTCCAGCTTGTAGAGCCTTACGATCACCCATCATGGCTTCAATTGTATAAGTTCTTGATGCACCAGCAAATGTCTCAAGCTGTGACTTTCGACCTGTAATAACAGGTACTGCAGCTTGCTCATAAGCGAATTTCTCATAGACATCAATCATCTGCAGTGCCTGCAGTCCAATGATACCATTAATTAATTGGTCACAATCATGAATTATTGTGATAAATCATTATGTAAATATCATGCAAACCTCTTTTTCTGCCTCTTCTGCAGTTGCATGAGCTGTATGACCCTCTTGCCAGAGAAATTCAAGTGTCCTAATAAATGGTTTTGTCCGCAATTCCCACCTTGTAACATTCACCCACTAGAAGGGATGGAACATAAAAAGAGCTTAGTAACATTCCACTTTTTTTTCGATCAATGTAGTAAAATTCCACTTTTAAAGTATGATAATAATTAGGCTACGCAACAAAAAAAAGCACCTGATTGATCATGAGAGGGAGATCACGGTAACTATGAATCCATTGAGTAAACATGTGATTGACAATGGTTTCACTAGTAGGTCGTACCTGCCAGTACCTCAAAAGTGCAAGTGAAAGGAACAAAATCAAAACTCAGGCTACGATTTCTCATGAACTTTTCTGAAAAGGAACCAACCATCAAAATGCTATGGATAGAAGAAAGAAAATTACCACAAGTTTTTCTTCTAGCTCCTTTCCTCCTCCAATGGTTACAAGTGCTAGTTCTGGACTGAAACCCTCCACATGGCTAGCTTCTTTTTCTATAAATGAATATGGTATAAACTGCACATGTGATTTGAATGCAAATATCAGATAACTGAATAATTGAAAACTAAGGTGGTGTTTGGTGCGTCTTTCGGTCTGCAGGAAGCTCAAAAGACCAAAATATGGTCTTTTCCTGTTTGGTATCACGTAGACCAAAAGACCCGAAGATGAGCACGCAGAAAGACCAAAAAAGCCAAAAATAAGGAAGCTTCAAATGAAGCTTTTGGTCTTTCTGCACTGAAAATAGCCTCCAGCTGTTTTAACAGCCTGGTAGACCACAGCGTGAACCAAACAGTCTTGATCTTTAAAGACAAGACCTCAAAAGCTCAGTGTGTCTTCTCGTCTACTGGGCTTGGTCCATAAATGGCTTATTTCAGATTATAAGAGGAGTGAGATTATATCCCTACTAACAATATATATCATCTTCTAATGATTATAAGAATATAACAATCCTTCTAAAGATCCAGGGTATTTTAAATTTTCTGAGGGAACTTCAAGCACTTTTACATAAAAGACATTAGCCACATTAACAATATGAAAGGGTGATGCGCTGACAAATAGTAACCCCATTCAGACTTTTCATGCACCTCCATTTTCATGGTGCTGCATATTTATCAAAAATAGTCCTTGTTTAGTTTAAATAGGTGGCATTTATGAACAGATATTTTAAAACTCTCACTTTCTGGTGGTATTTGAAGAGTTTCCTAAAACCCACAAGAGAAAAATAAGAAATCCTATATATGAAAAATAACAGAAATGTAGCTAACGCTCAGTTTGGAAGGAGCGCAGTTATAAACATGTACAGTGCAAAGACTTGTATTTTGTATTTCTAAACCTGTATTTGCACCACCCATATTTGTATTTGTACTCTTCCCAAAGGAGTACAAATACAAATATGTAGAGTGCAAAACCTTGTATCTTGTATTATTTTTATCTATTTCTTTGTACTGTACATATTTGTATTTGTACTCTTTCCAAACTGAGCCTAAGGAAAAGCATTGAAATTTTAAATGCTTTGGCTTCAAAGATGTGGGCATATATATTATATAATGCAAACATAAAAGCATAGTTGTCAAGGCAACAAGGCGCCCTTGGAGGCTGACCTCGCCCAGTCGCCTACCAGTTTTGTATACTGTCTTATAAAATACTTTTATATTGTTACTTTTTTGAGATTATAATTATAAAAGACATTATTAAACAAAAATATTCATTTTTTGTATTTATAAACTAATTTCTTTTTATTATTTTCTTATTTGTTAGGGTTTAATCAACACGAACATTGCTAACTGCTGTATTGAACCCTCAAAGACTTCAGAATTTGAACCAATAAGTAAGGGAAAAACTTAAAGTTTTATCTAATCAACACATTTCTTCTTCTTCTTCTTCCACCTTTTCTTTTCTTCTTTTCCTATAACAAAAATAGGGGTTCAGTCCCCATATTTATTGAATTTTCTTTTCTTTCTTATTTTTCTTCTCATAAATATGTTAATTTCCTAGACATAAACATGAAGTTTATAATTTTCTTATGAAAATTAGGGAGAGTTATTAAGGAAAGATGGTTATGGAACCTAGGGAACTACCTAGGAAATGTATTTTTCACTTAAAAAAATCCATCGCCTAGGCGACTAGGCAACAAGGCACCCCCCTGTCACCTAGCCTCGCCTTGGCGCCTTGAAAACTATGCATAAAAGGCACATTAATCCTGAAACATTTGCTGAATGCAAAGCTTTTTGCATACACATGGTATAAGGTATTAATTTGGTAAAGGTGAGGAGCAGACATGTAGAACAGAATTCCAAATTCTTTACACGAGAGAGAAACTTATAATAGATATACATTGTTTAAACAGACATTAGTCCAACAGATTGGACATGCAAATCTACAGAACAAATTAAGGAAAAGGTTTTGACTTTCCTGAAGTTGTTATTTGTTTCGAAATTAAGTCTCGTGGAAGGGGAAGTTTAGTGCCAAACAAAGTCCAAATTTTGCTTCTGATGGTTTGCCTATAAACTTTAGTACTCTTAGTCTGTCATTGTAACCAGAAAGGAGGAAAATATTGGATGTAAATGTACTTTGTCTGTCGACGTTTAAGACCTTAATCAAATCAAGCAAATACGTTCCTCAAGTATTAAATCTGACATACGTAATTATCAGTTCCATTTTCCCTCAACTTTGAAACTTGCCAATGAGTTAACCAGACACCCATTCAAACATAGATTTACACGATCACTGGAACCAAAAGCAGAAAAAGAAAACAAGTTACATGAGAATAACTTAAGAACCCACCTGCGGAAAGTACACGTTTTTATGACCTGTTTCCTTGATCTTAGCATTCAAGTAATCCTGCACAAGAATTGAACAAATAAGAAATAAGAGTGAAGTTTTCTGCATCGAAGTTGAGTAAAAAAACAAAAGTAAAGCGAAGAAAAGGGGTACCTGGATAGCTTCCCAGATAGCGTAGCCATAAGGGCGTATAACCATCGTACCACGGACGGGACCATAATCGGCAAGCTCGGCGTTAGCGATGACATCGAGATACCAGGCATTGAAGTCCTGAGAACGAGGGGTGATGAATCCATCTTGGCCCGTCTTATGGTTACCCTCTTCACTCTCTGGTGTCTCCTTCCTTGCTTTGATTTGAGTAGAGAAATTGCGTGAGACAGAAGCCCAATATTTATTCCTGTGAGTGAACCCAAGATAAGAGAAGTGAATTTTCCGCCGCGAGAGCAACGACGACCGGGCAGAGGCAGCTTGACTGGTAGTCGAGACCAATAGATTAAGAGAAGAAAGTCGCAGAGACGCCATTGCAGCTCCGCCTCTTTTAAAGGATTATAGATAGAGTTGGAACTGGGAAAATATATAGTTGGACTTTGGAACCCGCACAAAGCCAATTTCTTCATTCACGATTCCATACTGAATTTGAATCCAAGTTTTTAAGCTTGGGTTGAGCTTGAGGCTTCCACTACGAACAGCCCAAATCAAGCCCAATCCAATCTGAGCCCATTCAAGGAAATCGCCATATCACAACCAAGCATGCATGTAGAATATGAATATTTATATGGGTTTTTTGCAAAAAAAAATTGAGCAAGTTTGGTTAATTGACAATTTCAATTATGTTTCATAAATAATATTGAATTCAGTCGGGAGAAAACATAAATATTTTATGATGAAATTACCCTTTTGTTAAAAACAGAATCCTGTTTCATTCATTCTTCTCCAAGTTCAAGTGATTTGGGGGCTTTCAATCTGCATGTGACGTAGATAACTGATTAAGCATGTATTCAAACCACGGCTGGTTGGGAAGCATCGAATCTATCCATTCAAATTGTAATTGGCTGAGAAGCATCGACTCCATCGATTCAAACTATAGTTAATTAGGAAGCATCAACTCCATCTTCAAAGGAATATCAGACTGGAAAGCATCGATTCCATTTTCAAAGCAATATCAGAAAATGTATATACGTTCAATCGTTAGTTTCCATATGTTTTGTCTTTAATGCTAGAGTTGATGACAGAGGGTTTTGACAGTTGAAGTTCCTTAGTACTTGGTTTGGTTCAAAACAGAGCTCTAAATCACTACTTCTAATTCTTTGAACGCCTTCACCATATAGATAGCTTGAAAAAAGTTTTGGTCTCCATAAATCCCATGCATGCTCTTGAAAATCAGCATAGAATTAATTTTTTGCATGTTTGATTTTATTTTCATGCTTAGGTTGATGGCAATATCATATTTATTCGCTATCCCGAGTAGATTGTGTGTTGAGAACTGAGCAAATTGATTATTCAGATTATGCAAAATAACTTTCTCTAATGTTAATTATAATAAATAATTATGGACAAATCTAATTGCTTGATATAAAAATAGTCATGCAAGGTGTCTGTTTCAATACTCATATAGACAACTTTATATTGTGTCTTACTTCATTGATGTATATGTAAATAATTTTGCCTTTTGTTTTTTGTTCATTCTGTTCACTCTTTTTTTTTTTTTTTTGTTCTTCAAATTCATATGGGAGAATATATTTTGTTTGTTAATGAAAAAGACCATTACAATTAGATCTAGATATCTTTGACCCTTTAAAGATCAAAAGAAAAATAAATAGAAAAACCAACCTATCATAGTGGGAGGAGTTGAAAGCATCTCCAACTTGACAGATTCCTGGGTATTGGCCCCATTCCTTCGTCGTTGGAAGTCTTTGATTCCAGCCATATACTTAGTTATCATCAATAACACAACACATGCGTTAACACAAACAACAATATTAATTACTAAATCAAAGTTATTCAAGGTTCATTTCTTCCCTTTCTATTGCTTTACTATTTACCTTAATCTAAGAGCCCAACAATGACATCTTGCCCACATCTGGCTTTGTGCATTGAACTTTCTCCCTTACTCCTACCAAGTCTATCTTTTACGCTCAAAAATTCCCAAGACCGTGTAGTCTAAAGAGACCACTTCTTTGCTTGGTTTGGAAATACATACACTACTTCATCCAGATCTATCAGAAATAAACCAATTGGAAGTTCTTCATACCAGATAATTTGGTGAGTTCATCTGGGCTTAGCAAGGTAGCACAGCCATTGAAGTTGTTCTTGTAACTATAAATTATTTTTTTGAGAAGGTAAAGTAAATTTATTAAAAAAGAGAACTAGAATACAACTCAGCCTAAGAAAAGCTGAAACAAATGCCATTATAGACTCCAGATTGACTAAGTTCTTAGGACATGAAATACACTCAAATGAGTAAAAGTCGAATTGACAGCAACCTAGGAAGTAAGCTTGCCCACTGCACAATGCACCATCTCTTCAGGACTCTTCTTTTTGTTACAAAACACTCTGTTGTTAGCTATCAGGATTGTTTTCCACACCACTTTTCCTCTTTCCTTCATGCCTCTGATTTTCCAACAACTAAAGAATTCTTTGATAGTTCTTGGCATGACCCAATTGAGTCCCACCGCCTTAAGAAAATGAGCCCATACCTCAGCTACTATAGGACAGTGCAAACACAGATGATTAGTGGATTCTGGATGTGTTTCACATAGCCCACAACAGATATCAGAAATCTGAACCCCTCTCCTCACTAGATTCATTTTGAACAAGCATATGTTAATGGCCATAGTCCAAACCAAAAAATTAACTCAAGAAGGACAGACAGAAGTCCAAATCTGCTTATTTGGGAAATTCTCAATACCTGAACTGCTTAACTTGCAAGCCAAAGAGTTAACTGAGAAACACCCATTCTTGCTCCATTTCCAACTCCACTCATCTTAAAATCTAAAACCTGATTTTGAAGAATTGCCAACAACCTTACAACCTCTTCCAATTCCAGTCAGATAAGTTCCTCCTAAATTGAGGGACTTAAGTCTTTGCATTTTCTAAGGTCGAATAATAATCAACAATCAAAGTGTCTTGATTTACAACAACTTGAAATAGGGGAGGGAAGGAATCAGCCAGAAGAGTCTCCAAACACCAAGGATCCTTCCAAAAGCAAACTTTATCACCTTTTCCCACTTTAAAATTTAAACCTTCCCCTAAGGAAGGGAAAAACTTTAAAATACCCTTCTAAATTAAACAACCCCAACTAGAGAAGGGATCTTGAGAACTCCAATTCCCCTTAGTTACTCCGAATTTAGATGCAATAAGGTTCCTCCACCAAGCACCTCTTTCTTGAGCAAAATCTCCATAGCCATTTACTAAGGAGTACTGAGTTGAAGACCTTGATTTTCCTCAAACCTAATCCACCCTCTTCCCAAGGGAGGCAAATCCGATCCCATCCAACCCGATGGATTTTCTTTTCATCCTCTCAACCCTTCAAAAGAAAATTCTTTTATAGAGTCTCCAACTTCTTGGCCACTTTGGAAGGGACTGGGAACAAAGACAAGAATGAAGTAGGAAGATTGGTAAGTGTACTTTTCGACAGAGTAACTCTGCCTCCAAAAGAAATAGGTGGTGGGTGTCTATGGTTTTCGTAACTAAAGATAAGGAAAGCCTCGAGCATCCTCTTTTCTTTATAGAGGAGAAAAATAGGTGGTGGGTATCCTCAATTTCATATAATGTTTTCCCCCCATTGTGTTTTTGAAATTGTAATAGATAAAGTTGCTGTTAAGATGAAGAATTTTGATGAGAACATTAGCACAAATATAGAGAACAATTTTTTTTAACATTTCTTCGTCTATGGATAAATTTGGACATTACATTTTTATAGTAAAGTGTTTGACTCACAAACACTTATTGCCTATGTTGAAAAATTTTAAATAATTTAATGTTTTTTACTTTTGTACAACAATATGGGAGAATGAGGACGACACGCTCAAGATAACACCATATGTGCCTTTGATATGCTATTGTGATGGACAGTTAAAGGATAGTGGCAATAATCCCGAATACATATCAGGACGTACCAAGGTAGATCAAGTTGTTAAGGGTATTAATTTTGTTGAATTTATTCAAAAATTACATTCAATATGCGATTTACCAGTGAAGGGGTCAATGATAAAAATCAAGTGTCAACATCCATAGGTGTAGATGACGATTGAGCATTAGAATCTGTTATATATCTATAGCCTCGACATTGTAATGCAGTCGTAGTATACATTTTGAATCAATCATTTACAAGACCAACAACCACAACTCATAGGTATTTTAGTAATTCTTTTCATATTATTAAGCATTCTATTCGTCACTTTATTGAACCATGTTTTACTTATTTGATTTAAATTAATATTTATGTTTTATTATTTTAATTAGAATTGAAGATAAAATTAAATTAGGAGTTGGGAGCATGAACAGGAATACCAAGATCATATAATGTCGAGGGATGGTCCAATATATCTTATGTTCCTTTGTCACTTCCCAAGTATACTATTTAAAGAAACGATTATATATTTTATATTGATTTGATATAATTTATTTTACTTTGATATTTTAGAGTTCACAAGAATTAATTATAAAAGAACACTTCCATCATACATTGATAAGTCAGCCAAAAATAGAGTTCAAAGAGCAATTAAACCCAATTTTAAGCCAAAACAAACCAAATTTTCAAAAGGATTTTAGTTCAAGCCCAAATAATCAAGAAACATGTGAAGATGATTTTAATTATGCAGAGGTAACAAATGGGCAAAAAGCAATGAAATTTCGAAATGGACATCGTGGAGATGAATTCAAGCAAGACTTTATTGATGATTATTATTTTGATCCCAACATACATTGTGTAGAGCCAATGGATTACAATGTAGGTGATGGGAATACAAGCAACAATGTTGGTGATTCATTGAATTCTTAGTTGGACAATTTTTTATAAGTTTATCAACATTGAAAAGTTTTCTTCAAGATTATGCAATCAAGACAAAGCATGAATACAACCCAATTTATACAAACTCACAAATGATAACGGTGAAGTGTGCTATTGTGGAGTGTCCTCAGTGTTTACATGCCAAAAAAATGCATAATTTGCCAACTTTTAAAGTGACAAGATATAGTAAAGCCCATACATATTTTGTACATATACGCAAAGGTGGTTGTGATCACATCAAGTAACTTCATATTGGATAGCATCTAAAGGGAAAGTTAGAGAAACATGGGGACATTCAGCCAACTGAAATTATCACAGATATAGAAATAATCTTTGGCATTACAATATCATATTCAAAGGTAGTAGTACAGGCTAAAGTGAAGGCATTAGATTTGATAGATGGGACCTTTCAAAACTCATACAAAATTGCCAAGTTTGATGTGGGAGTTTCATCGAAGGGATGAAGGATGTATGACATATTGTACTAAATGATGATTCGGTATTTTCATGTTTCTTTTGGGCATTTAGAGCATGTATTCACATTTTTCACCAAAATTTAGGGCCAATTCTATCAGTTGATGGAACACATTTGAAGGGTTTTGTGCCTTGTGCTTTGTTAATAGCTTCTAGGGTTGATGGAAATAATGGTATTATTCCAATTGCATTTGGAATAGTCAAAATTGAGAACAATGATTGTTGGGAATGATTTTTATCTTTCATTCCACATTTTGGCCATACCTCATAATAATTACTAACCAACATAATGAACTTTTTAAAGAAGTTCCCAAGGTGTTTCTTGGTTCACATCATAGTTTCTATCTTTGTCATATTTTGGAGAACTCTTGGGGTACATTCAAAGATGAGTCATTAAGAAATTTGTTTTGGGTGGTAGCACGTCATTTATGTGCATTTATTGTGCAGGAATGTGATGAAATCTTGGAAAAAATTAAAGGAATAAATGTAAATGCCTTTGAATAGATAGTGAAGCTTGAAAAGAGACATTGGGCAAGAGCCTATTTTGATGGAAATAGGTACAATATAGACATGACAAACTTGTCTAAAAGTTTTAACTTCGTATTAAAGGAAGCAAAAGAGTTGTTAGTTGCACAATCAAAATCATCTAGAACCCAATAAATCACTTGGTTTTGTATGATTCTCATATTTCTAAACTTAGAAGCCATTCGACACTAAATAAACCAGAGAAACAATCCATTCTCATGTGCATAAGTATAATCCATATTAAACAGGAAATAATCCATTCTCATGTGTATAAGTATAATCCAAAAGTAATTACATTTGTTTATAATTAAAACCAAAATGCAGTTAATTGATGACAAAAATTACTTAAGAGTCCATTGTGTTTTCCTCTTAGGTCTACTTCTAAGCCCATATCCTCTTTTATATGTCTTGACTTGAGAATCTTCCATTGGTATCACTTCATCAACCAAATGTGAAGTAGTGAGATTAGCACCACGCTTGCAAACATTTTTCTCTTTTGTCTTGCATGTATCGGATTACTAGGTGGAGGCTCAACTTCCGTTGAGGTTTCATTGTTAGTTGGGGATACACTTGACAATGAAGCTGATGAGGGGCATTTTGGTCATCCCACACAACTATTGACACATGAACGTTGTTAGCGACACAGCATCCAACTCAGCAAGACAGCTTGACAAACCAACATGTGACAATCGACATCAGGTGTGGGACCGAGTTGGGGAGAGCTTGGCCTACCTACAACACCAACTCATCCCAAAACCATCCTGTGCACCGCATCCGCACAAACACCATTATTGCGATTATAGAAACAACTTGCTGAATCGTATGCCACAAGACCCGCGGGCGACATGTGGGGCCGGAACAACTTGTGTAATTATTGGGTTATATATGCTTTAGTCAATTATTGAATCAATTATTCTCATTACCTTTTCTTGCCATATTTCTCTGGATACGTGATTATCTTGAGCATACAAAACAGATGGATTTTCAGGTCCTGGATGATTTTGTGCCATACTACATATGTAAACCACTTGTAAGTATATTTATCTACGGATTATTTATTCAAATTTTATCATGATTCAGATTCTTACAATCTCATGGAACCAAATGAAGCGATAGACAAATGCTTATAGGGATTGAAAGCAATCACATAGGATGAGAGCCAAAGGAAAGAAAAACTTCTTAGGAATATGCTCATGAAAGGGATTGAAAAATGCTCATTCAATTTTCTAAAGGAATCAAGTTTCATATTGGTAACTGATGCATATTAAAATCTTGGAATGATTCGTGGTGTGATACCCAACCACCTAAAGGAAACACTCCAAAAGGTGGGCACATGGCAAAGCTATGTAAGAGTAGGAAGGTCTTACGGAAGTTGTCTCCCTCCTTAGCAAATGTTTGTATCATATGGCAAGATAAGATGCTAATTTTGACAAATAAAGAGATGATGCTGATTGCGCTGATCTCTTCATGGGTTGCTATTCATAACGACTTTATATAATTCAAGTTCTAGAGTCCTATGCATTTCTTTTGTGTAAATTTTCAATTGTATCTTTATTTCAAATGATTAGGAGCAGATTTATTTATTGTGGATGAATTATAATTGTTAGTTGGAAAATGAGTAGCATATGTCATGCATTTTGTTTAGGTTGATTCCTAATGGGTTCGATCTAAAGATAGAAAGAATTTATTTTTATAGTATTATTATTTTTGGTTTATCCTCCCGAGTGAACAATGTTTGAATGCTAAGGAAGACTTTGTCTTTGGTGGTCGAATTCTTTTCTTGATTTTTATTTGGAATTTTCTCAAACATGGTACTCCACTTATCCTATAGCCAATTTCCCCTTTTCCCTTTGTTTAATGGACTATGAAATTTGAATATATTTGCTTGTAAATTCTGTATAATAAGGATAATTTATGCTCTGCTATAGTATGATTAGAATCTTTAAAGTCACAAACCTCTAGTTAAGTGTCGGTAAACTTAGATGAAATCCATCAGCCTATTCATATATCATATCAAAAGTGTCATCTTGGGATTATTAGCTCCAGTTGGGGAGGGCACATCACGCAGGGTTAGACATCTTTTGTTTTGACAAGGGCAAAAGATGTCTATCCATTGGGTCTTTTGGGTTCCTATTTAGAGAAGTGAAAGTATGCATCTAGTTTGAACAAATCAATTAGGTGGATACCTGGATAGGACATGAGTATTAGTTTGTTTGCAAAAGAAGTGGTTGGGACGATTGAGTTACTGGTAGGGGCTCCAAGGTCCAGGGATGTAACAAGGGGCTAATCTCTTTCTCCTCCCCCTATGTGTTTACTTGTGATTTGGACTTTGTTTGTGTTAGTTATATGCTGTCTATAGTTCCCTTCATTTGAACCTTTCCTAAATGGAGGAGTTGCTTCTTCATTGTTAATAAAATTTTTATTTTTATTGTTAATGATAGAAAAGAGGAGAAAAAAGAGTAGTGGGTCTCTTTTTGTGCATTTCTTAGTCCTAGGTTAAAATAAAAACCATTGGATGAAGCTTACCCTAACCTATTGCATTATTTTATACAATATTAAGAAGAAAAGGATATGAGAGAAAAGATTTTGGGCAACTCCCTTGGAGAATTATGAATCTGATGGTGGCTATGTTCGTTTAGTGGGTTGGTTTCAAAACTTGAAGATCTTATAAGTGTGACCCATAAATGGTCCTGGACATATCCATAATATGTTTAGCAATGTCATTTGCATATGCAAATGTGGAGACTTGAAGCCATTATTTCTTCTTATAGTCTTTCATTTCTTTTATTTTTCCTTTTGCAATTTCTCATATTGTTAAATTAGTTAGTTCTTGATATTTAACTGATTTCCCCTCTTTAGTTTGCAACAATGCTAACTTCCATTGAATAATGTTCGATTGCAGTGCAAATGATATATGCAAAGAATCAAAGAGATGAACAATCAATGCTGATGATGTTTTCAAATCCCTTGAAGAAGTTGAATTTCTTGAGTTCTTTGGACCCCTACCTCTTTAGATGTTTTGTCAATTTCTTTATCATGACCAACCTTTTGGTTCATGCCATTACTCCTTCTTCATTTTTATCATATTTAATCTGTATATTATATGGCTTGTATTTTCTAAACAAATAAATTCCTTTATTTTTACTTTCCAATGTAGTACACTAAAACCATGCTTAAGCAAATTTACTAACTGCTTTGTTTAAAAAACTTAAAAAGTGGTACAACACGCAAATTAGTTATGTATCAATTATTTCTTTTTAGTACATCACTTGTTTCTTAACTTCATTGCAAGCAACATGACAAGACTTGAACTCCTTGAAGAAATAGCTTTCTCAAGAATAGACCAAGAGATCCAGTTTTAAATACTGCAATTTAAGGTCACAGTGCTGTCATATACAAGTTTTGTTATAAGGCAACAAAATGTGAGAAGATATTGGGTGAGCAACATACTAAGTGAATGACAACAATGACAAGGATTGTAATGGACAGTTACTAAAAGTTTCAGAAAGAGACCAGACCACTTATGTGTGACAAGAAGGGACAAAAGTAGGTAATATGCTGATGTCACTCCTGGAACCAAATCAATAAGCAACGCGTACAATATCTAGAAATTAGCAAGCATATTTGTACCTCCAGCGAGGAGCCCTCTTGTTTTTCCTAAGTTTCTTTACTTGTCATACTACTAAGGCAACACCAATTTTTTTGTCCTTGTTTTATTTCTAAAACTTATGGTTGCTAGGTCTTTTAGCTATTTAGGAGGATAAAGCTGCTTTTCCTTATGGGGGTTAAGTTATTTTTGAAAGAATGGTAGGATGCATCTCGACGCCATAAAGGTTGCGGAATGGGTGGGAGAATTTCAAAATTTTCCTACCTTCTCCCAATTGGGAATCATATTCCCTAAATTTAGAATACAATATTCAAGGATCCTATTTGAACCATAATCAAATCAGATCCGAACCACAAGGTAAAAGGGAGGATTATACCTGATCTGGAGAAGCAGTATCTCCAAAAATTGGTGTTTACGCCCAAAGAAAAAAAACCAAGATCCGCTCCTGCTGAAGATGACACAGCTGTGGATGGAACGGAACCAGCAGGGTGCGTCCTATACACTGGATCCTTCGCAAGAATCCTCTGGAAACTCTGAACACCGAATCTTCTTCAGTCTTTCTTTTATGACTGATGTCAAGAACTGATTTCTTGACTTCCTATTGTTGCAAAGATCGAATCTTGCAATAGTGAATAGCGGCGGCAGGAGGAGAACTCCAGGGACGAAGATGGCTGAACTGCTTTTCTTCTCTCTGGAGTATGAATGAGATCTAATCTCAATTCGTAGGGAGTTTTCTTTCACCAAAACCCTAGTTC
>NW_010729088.1:751755-809180 GCF_000365185.1 Nelumbo nucifera
ACTGCCATTAAGGCCCAAGCCTTAGCAGATTTCATCGCTGAGTGTACATTCAGCTTTGAAATCCCCAGGCCAGTTGAGCACGAGACCCCCAGCTCGGGTGAGCCCGAAGCTCCCAGGCCGATCGGGTCCGAGCCCCGTGAGGTAGCAGCCAGTGTGGCATCTCTCCTAGTTTGGCCAAACGTGAGCTGGGATGAAGATCCTTGGATCCTTCATGTAGATGGCTCCTCGAACCAACAGGGCAGTGGAGTCGGAGTAGTTCTGCATGGCCCAAGTGGCACGAAACTGGAGTACGCGCTATGCTTCGAGTTCGCGGCATCTAACAATGAAGCGGAGTACAAGGCATTGATAGCCGGACTAGCTCTAGCTAGAGAAGTAAAAGCCAAGCACATCGTTATCTGCAGTGACTCCCAGCTCGTGGTCAACCAGGTCATTAGCGAGTACGAAGCTCGCGAGCCAACCATGATTGCCTACTTGACCAAAGTTAGGGAGGCCCTGCTCAACTTCCAGTCACACTTCATCAGACAAATCCCAAGGTCGGAGAACACTGAGGCCGACGCCCTATCTAGACTAGCCAGCGACATCACCATGAGAACCGTATACATAGAGGACTTGTCTCAGCCTAGCATTCTCGGGGGGGCAGAGGAGGTTGCTCCCATCGTTCAAGCAGAGCCGAATTGGATTGACCCACTTGCGAGCTTCCTGCTACATGAGACCCTCCCTGCAGACCGCAATACAGCCAGAAGGGTGCAGCGCTAGGTAGCCAAATACGTCATGATAGACGAACGACTGTACAGGAGATCCTACACGCTCCCCTATCCGCGTTGCTTGCGACCTACCGAAGCCGAGCTCGTACTCCGTGACACTCATGAGGGGTTGTGCAGTGGGCACTTGGGGGACAAAGCCCTCGCCCAGAAGGCACTTCGACAGGGATATTATTGGCCAACAATGAAGACAGACGCTATTGAGCTCGTCAGCAACGGGTGGAAGGAAGTTCTTAGTAGTAGCAGTGGACTACTTTACCAATTGGGTAGAAGCCGAACCCCTTGTAACGATCACAACCCGAAATGTTCAAAACTTCTTTTGGAAGAACATCGTGTGCCTCTTCGGATTACCTCAAGTATTGATTTCCGACAACGGCAAGTAGTTCGATGACATCAAATTTCAAGACTGGTGCCAAGACATGGGAATCCGACAGAGCCATCCTTCGCGGATTAAAGGCATGGCTGGACCGAGCTAAAGGATTGTGGGCAGATGAACTATCCAGTGTTCTATGAGCATACCGGACCACGGAGAAGACCGCCACGGGAGAAACCCCCTTCAATCTCACCTACGGCACCGAAGAAGTGATCCCCGCAAAGATCGAAGTACCTACGTTGTGACTAGAAGCATACAGTGATCAGACAAACGAAGATGAGCTACATACCAACCTCAATCTACTCGACGAGGTAAGGGACCTCGCGTACATCCGGACCGCAGCCTACCAGCAAAGAGTAGCTCGGTACTATAACGCCAGGGTCAAGGGGCGGAACCTCCGCGTTGGCAACCTGGTCCTTCGTAAAGTTATGGTACCTGAGCCCAGCGCTGGCAAGCTCAGGTCCAACTGGGAAGGTCCCTACCGAGTGAAGCGAGTGCTCGGGGAAGGAACGTACGAGCTCAAGACCCTCGAAGGGAAACAAGTACCTCAGTAATGGAATATTGTCAACCTAAGACAATACTATCTGTAAGAATTGAGTAGGCCACGAGCCACTCCCAAAGCCTAAGGGCCAGAATACCGAGCTAATATGACTATGGCACAACAGGACCCATTCGCCTCTATGGCATGGGCAGACTCCGAGAGTGGGCCATGAGCCATCCCTCCAGCCTAAGGGTTGAAACGCCGAGCTAATGAAGAAACCTCGGCAGCATACAAAGCTAAGTTGCCCCATCAGCATGAACTAAGTACTTGCAACGCCTGAGGTGCAGGCGGCTCGGGCACGAACCTTACAACAAATAGCCCGCCTTGGCATGCAAAGAGTTGGACCCGTTAAGGATAACAGACGACAACCTACCTTAGGTGCAGACAGGTCCCGCATGCGCCCTACTATGTCCCTCACCCCGACGTACACAAGGCTACCCCTACTAAATAGTTCGGGGCCACGATGGCCGTTAAGGAACACCCACTTTGGAAATTTAACTCGATAGGTTAACAGCTTGGGGTGAGATAACCATTTCGACAAAAATGAATTGCACAAACTTTTGACAAAAAGAAAAAATCTCTTCATTGTAGAAGATTCATAGGTTAACAGCTGGATCATCTTTTGACTGATGCACGATGTCGTCAATGATCCATGAAGTGGTGATGGCGCTCGTATCCAGGTTGGGGTAGAGGTGCCTGATTAGCCACCAACTGAGCTTGAAGCCCTTGCAGTAGGCCTCGGTCATCACATCGTCAAACCTTGAAGATTTGACATAGTCAATGACAGCCTGAGTCTTGGCCTCCTTGAGAGCACCCTCGAAGATCGTGGTCTTCTCTCTTATATCTTCTTGGAGGTACTCCACCTCGTGCTCCAGCTTCCCCTTTGCCTCCTTGAGGTCTTGCATCTCGAGCTTCAGGGCATCCCACTCAGCCTTGAGGCTGTTCACCTCAAGCCCTAAGCCTCTTGACCGACCTTGAGCCCGTTTACCTCGGCCATCAACTTATCTTTGTCTCGGGCCAGCTCCCCCTTCTCTGCCATTAACACCTCGATGAAGTTCTTCTGAGCTGAGGCGTCACTCTCCAGGCGGTGGACCCGATAGTGAGCAGCCCTCAACTCAATATGGGCTGCGTGAGATGACTTCTCAGCCTCTAGAGCCCGCCTTAGGTGTCGATCTGATTGAAGGGTCAAGGCGCGAATGGCGATGTTCACCTGCAAAAGGGAAACCGGTCAAGAGGGAAATCAAAAAAGAAAAAGAAAAAAGAAGGGGGAAAAAGGAGACTCACCACCATAGTATGGGTGGCAGCTCGGGCACCGAGATGACCAGGAGTGAGATCAGCCCACTCGATGACCTCCCCCGGGTATGCAGCCAGCTTGCTCTTCTCCAAGCTGCACTGGGGGTTCAAGACGGTTTAACTCCCCTGACCCTTCGAGCTAGACGCCGTGATCTCTACATCGCGAGTGGAACTCTCAGAGGGCTCGGTGGTAGCTTCGGCAGGATGAGCCCCAGTAGTAGCCCCTATAGCACAAGCCTCAGCAACGCTCTCTGCAACAGGTTCAGTGGGCTTGGCAGCAGGTTCGGTGGGCCTAACAGCAGGCTCCGCTACCACCTCGGGTCCCGGAGCGGAAGTCTGCGGAGGTTGGGCCTTGGTTGAGGCTTGCGGAGACTCAATGCGCGCCTTCTTGGCTACGCATTTCTTTCTCTTCATCTGGCGGAAGAGTTTCTGGTTATCTATTCTCTCTGCCTCCATGGGACCTGCAGCAAGACACGGCATTAGCAATCCGAAGTAAGCATACGTGCAAAAGGCCGAAGTAAAGCAAAACCTACCCGAGCTCAAGCTGGCCTGGACGAGCTTCTCTTCGGATGTGAAGTCTTTATAATTTAACCCGAGCTGAGCCAGTATCTAGAGTGCCTTCTTGGTCTTCCCATCTAAGATGACGCTGGGGTCTTGAACAACCACCCTCCAGTCAGTAGGGAAGGGCCACCCCATGCTGCTCCGAACTACAAAGTAGCCCCGCTTCCAGGTCGAGACTTTACTCGGGAGTTTGTGCATAAGCTTGAACCCCAGGCGGGGAGACAGGTAATAAGACCGTCTGTGCCCGGGGAGAGTGCCCAAAGCACTCTTCTTTATGGCCAAAATGGTGCTAAGGATGTCTAGGTCAATAGGAAGAGAACGGTCAGAGCAAAGAGAAATGGTCCCAACTTTATTATGTATGGAATTCGGGTGAAGTTGGTCCAAGGTTATGTTGAAGTGCACCAGCACCTCAGAAATTAAGTGGTGGAGAGGAAGTCGGAGCCCGACTACTAATTGTTCCCTGAAGACCACGATCTCATCAGGATCGTGCTCCCATGGGAAACTGCCAATAGAAAGACTGTAAGAGTACCCCCCAGGAAGATGGAACTTCTGTATGAGGTCCTGGAGTCTCTCCACAATCATTGGGGAAAAGGCTGAACTGATCTGGCACCCGACCTCGGTGGGAAGTGGATGCCAGATGACCCGAAGCCACCCGTACATCGGATGGCTAGGCGACAGAAGGGACACCTCGATTCGAGGTACCTCGGGCTCGTCGATGAGGCTGTCTACGCTAGACGACATAGCGGACTGAAAGGAAAGAAACAAACTAGAAGGGAAAAGGAAGCTCGGGAGGACTCACCAAAGGAACGTAACCGAACTGGGAGAACAGGACGAACTAGAAGACCTGAGCTAAGAGACCTCTAGCACGAGCTCAAACGCTAACGACAAAAGCTTTGTGGTGAAGAAAATGGCCAAGGGTCCCCCTATATATAGCCACAGCTGCGGGTTCATCGAGGCAAAAACAGTTTAGTGCGTTTTTTACGTCTGCGAAGTCCAAGTCCCGTGAAGTCCGTGCGTGATCTGGACGCGACTCGAGTCTTTTTTCGATCGAACCGAGTGCTAGGCCGGTCCAGCTGGACGGAGCGTGCGGCAAAGCAGCATAAATATCGATGCCAAATCCACCCGGCGCGTCATGACCTCCCCGCGCTGGGTCATCGCCGCCAGCGCAGGGAGTGGGGGGCAATTGATGGAGGGTGATTTGGCCTGACCTCACAGCACGGGTACACGTGGGCATGACCTTGCTCAAACAGTGACTCATCGTGATAGCGCAACTGACATAACCACAACTTGGGGGGAGGGTCTCACCAAGTTGAGCTCGACAACTGGGCGGATAAACTACTCGCCAGAAGTCGTCTTGTCTGCATCTCCTCCCCGGGGTTAAGGCACTTCGGGGTGCCCCGAGGTCGGGGTACCCTGACCTTTCTCGATACCCGAGCTCCTCCCGATGGACTTTGGGCCACTCCCCGACGGGAGCTCACTGACCCACCTCTAGACACCCCGGGGTGAAAACACTTCGGGCTCAGGCTTGCCACAGGCAATTCGCCACCTATGGGATAGCCCAACACAGGGTAAATCGCGAAAGGGTAGTTCGGTGTACCGCCGAAAGATTTCCTGCCCGACCACCGTACCCGACAAATCTGGGGACAGTAGCCATGTCCCTCGTCAGACATCGTCGCGCCTGCCACCTTTAGAAGGTGTCTCACACCTGACAGGCACATACCCTGCGACGACGGCCCCACGCGTGCCACCTCAGGCTTTCCTGTAACAGCTGTGGCAGATTGACAGTGGCGGTTATACCTGCCCTGTCAGAAGCCAGAGGGTCTGATGCGATGGAATTCTGTTATAAGGGGCTTATTTTCAAGGAACAATGTATCTTCGAATCACTTGCGCAATCTACACTCTTAGCCTTCGTCTTCCCCTTGGTTCTCACACAGAATACTGACTTAATCGTCGGAGTGTTCCCGCCGGGTAAACCCCCCGGGAATTCTTCTTCTTCCCCCTCATTTCAGGTACCTCTCAGGAGCCATGTGAGTGACAGCTAGGAGTGACCGGATTGCGCACCATCAACTTACATTTTGCATAATTAAATCAAGGAATTACATCAATTACTTAAACAATGAAATACAAGTATAAAGAAGCAACAAACAAAAAAATATATGTGTATAATCTCCGCTAGGCCTATTAAAAAGAGTTGGAGAAACATGAAACAAGAAAAAAATAAAGCCTATGTTCATTTTCTTTCGAGACTCCACCCTTCAAACAGAGAAGCAAGAAAATAAATAAAGAAAACACGAGATACAAAATCAAACTAAGTGTTTATTTGTAATAAGACTTGAATAACAAAATCAAAGTAAGAAATACAATATCTCTAAGAGATGACAATAAGCTCAGATTGATGTTTACACGCTATTGTTGCGAAGTGCAAACAGATATAGGATTGAACTTCGAAAGATGAAGCCTTCGAGGTTAGAAAAAGAAATCCCTCCTTGTTAGCTTTGAAGATTGCGAGAAGAATAAACTCCTCCAGTTGAAACAGGGTAATTTCGAACTCAAACTCGAACTTAGAGAATTGGACCTTAAATCACTTGAACTCAAACTTGGATGGAGAATGTGACCCCAAATCAATTGAACTCGAACTTGAACTGAGAATGGGACCTTAAATCACTCGAACTCGAACTTTGGAGAAGACAAATGAAACATGATTTTTTTTTTTTTTGAATTCGGTGGATTTGAATTGATGGAGTTGATGCTTCCCAGCCAACTATAGTTTGAAATTGAGAATGGGACCTTAAATCACTCGAACTCGAACTTTGAAGAAGACAAATGAAATGTGAATGTTCTTTTTTTTTTGAATTCGGTGGATTTAGATTGATGGAGTTGATGCTTCCTAGCCAACTATAGTTTGAAATTGAGAATGAGACATTAATTCACTCGAACTCGAACTTTGGAGAAAACAAATGAAACATGATTTTTTTTTTTTGAATTCGGTGGATTTAAATTGATAGAGTTGATGCTTCTCAGCCAACTATAGTTTGAATCGATTGAGTCGATGCTTCCCAGCCAACGATAGTTTGAATAGATGCTTAATTAGTTATCTACGTGAGATGGAGAATGGGAGCCTCCAAATCACTCGAACTTGGAAAAGAGCAAATGAAATAGGATTCATCATAACATGGCTATATTTTCTCCCACTCACTGAATTCAATATTATTTATGAAACATAATCAAAATTGTCAATTGACCTTGGTCTTTTTTTTTCTTTTGCATAAAAACCCTATTTATATTATGTTTGCTTGCCATCTCTTGATTTTTATATCTGAACCCTAAATCCTAAAGTTTAATAAACCTTTAAATTTTTCTTAATCTAAATAACCCTAAATCCTTAAATCCTCCTCCAACCGAGTAGGTGCCAATATTTTCTCATACCAAACACAAATTTAGAATATTCTTGCATACTAATATAGTTTTTGTAGTTTTCTTTTGTTTTTAGTTCTAAGTTGAATTGTAGAGCCCAAATTAATAGTGGGCCTTGAAGTAAGACAAGTGACAACATATTACGTGATAGGCTAATCCTCAAAGTCAAAGCCAATTTCACCGGCCCAACCCATTTACAGGAGTACAACGTTAAGCAAGTAGAATTAGATATTTATTTTCATCATCGCTCTTACATGTCTAAATTTAATACGTTCTCATATTATTTTGATGTTGAACAACCATATATGGATTCCATCCTTACAGGTTGCAGGTTGCAGCGTAATGATAAATGTAAAATTACATTAAAACACGTTCATATTCCCTCCTCACATCCAACTCACAGCACAGCAGGTTCAACCGTGTATTGTAAAAATTCCATTCAAGCGAATTCAAATTTCCTCTTCACACCCATGACCCACCTCACTTCAAAGCACATTGCTGTGAGGAGGAAATCCAGGTTCCATTAAAACACGGTTTAATTTGGGCTGGCCCTTATAAAGCTCAGATTGAGATTCTGGGGCTTTGGCTAAAAAAAGATGAAGCCTATAGGCGCCGTTTCAGTAAATTATTTATTCGGGTAAATGTAATTATTTAGGTAAATTTTTTTTAGGAAACACTTATCCAATGACTATTTTAACCATAAAAATCCATTATTAAAAGGGGGCGTTTTTGTCCTATTCAAGTATTAGCAACTTTCCTCCCTAGGTGAGAAAGTTATTTACCCACTTAGGAGATAGGAGGATGAAGCCGCACTTCAAGATTTGAAATCAAGAAAAAGTCAGAGGCCTGAGGAGTGCGCGGTCGGGCCAAGCAGTTAGAGAACGGTGCTAGTCCGAGCAGAGTAACAATATGAGAGCCAAAAGTTGGATCCATTACCTTAAGCGGGAGGTACATTTTTTTAGCTGATGATCCATGTTCTGATCGGATGAGGCTTTCGGGGTTGTCGAGATGAGGTTAACCGCTGAGGTCCTCGGGATAAGACCTAATCCCCAATGGAGTTGTCCCCATCTATGCAAGATCTCCTGTCTTGGTTGCGCTTATCCACATGATGTGGTGCTGACATGGCCAAAGAGAAAAGGTAGGGCTGCGGAGGTGACACGGTGCTGATGTGGTCGAGGAGATAAGCTGGGCTACAGAGATGATGCGGCGCTGATGTGGCCAAAGAGATAAGGTGGCCACGTAGGCGACACGTGGCGTCCGGAGCCAGCTCAACCATAACCTGAACACCACTCCCCTAGTTCCGAAGTTGAGCAGTGAAGTGGTCGGCCGTGGTGTGGTGTGGAAGAGGTCTTCGGTTCTCGGTTGAGGAACTTGAAGTTGAAGTCTGGTTGAGCATTCGATCTGGACTGTGCGGGTCAAGGTTGGACTGGTTTCACTGGATGAACCGGTTGGTTCAATGTGGGTGCCGTTTCCGGAACGAGTTGTCGGAGGCGCCGTTTCACTTTCCTAGGCTCTACACGTGCGAAGGGCGATAGCGCCGATTGGTCTCCCCGATCTTGTCAGAGTGGCGCTTGATCTTTGTCATCGATCTTGCTTTGATCTGGATCGCCGAGAATTCTATAAATAGGGGGGAAGAGCATTTCCCCTTCATCATTTGTGAAAGAAGTCACTTGGACAGCTCGGCGAGGAGTAGTCTTCGGTGCCCGGTGTTTGCTTGGGAGTAGTCTTCGGTGCTCGGTGTTTGCTTCAATTCCCCGGCCTTTACCTTCAAGATTTGGTAAGATGTTTTCCTTGTCCTTTCGTTCTTCCTCTTCCTTTGTTTCCTCTTCCTCTGATTTCCCTTCTTCCTATTATGAGTCTGAGCCGGGGTCTTTCACCGAGGCTGCCGTGCTCGATGTTCCTGAGGCTGATGGACAGGGGGCCGAGGCCGAAGACTTTGAGGGAATAGATTCAATTAGGGTTGCTGAGGCCGAGGAGGCTGGGGCGGGGCTGTCGACTATGGAGGTTGAGCTTCCCATGCGAGCTGGCCACCGATTTGGGGCCATTCCATGCTGCCTGAACCTCGGGGATATAGCTCGAATATGGACTTTGTACTGTGTCCCTTAGGAATATGAGCTGAGCTGTCTGAGGGATGGTGAGAGGCCCACACAGATGCTTGGTCGGGCAAGCTCTGAGTGTACGAGAAAAGTCTAGAGTCCGGGTTGAGGTTCCCATTGCACGAGGGGGTAGTTGGGGTGTTTGAGTGGTACCGAGTACTGCCGATGTAGCTGATGTCGAACTCCTGTAGATTCCTAATTGGTCTTATGTCTTACTATTTTGTCCACGATGTTGAGCTTACCCTGGGGATGGTTACCTACTTCCTTCAACTGAATCATCACCAGCAGGGGTACTACTACTTCTCGGCTAGGCAGTGCATTAAGGTGTTGGTCGGGACCCCGTCCTCGATGAAGCACTGAAAGGAAAGATTCTTTTTTGTGCATTGTCCTGGAGGCCCGCCTCTACTGGTCGCGCTCCAGGAGCTGAAGACTAAGGTGCCACATCCTGCTTTGGCCCGACTTACCGAGGACGAGAGGGCGGCGATAGGCATGATTGAGGAGATCGATGTGATGCTCTAAACGTCCTTCTCGATGTTGATCCATGTCGGGCTGATGAGCGAGGAGGCCAGTCTGTTTCGTCGCTTCCGTTCTTTATTTTCCGAATTCTTCTCTTTTGCGCTAATTGACTTGTACTACTTAGATGCTTGTTTTGATGCAGGTGCTGAGATGGAAAGTCAAGAAGAGATCCTTCGCCGGATGAGGGCTAGGCAGGACAGGCACAACCGAGGTGGTCAGGGACCAGCCCCGATCCGAGGTCTGCTGAGAGGGCTCCCCAGCAGCAAAGGAGAGTTAGGCAACAGTCCGAGGAAGAGGTCGTGGTGGTCCCCCCTTCCCTGCGAGTGAACGCGTCGGTGGGCAGCGGTCCACCTCTCCACATGCCGCAGTGGAACGTCCATTCTGAGGACGGACTTGCAACAGAAGGTGTTCCTGAGCAGCTTCTCCGTGGCATCCTGATGCATGCCATGAGGCGGGAGGCGGCGGAGTCTACGAGCGGCTCCTTTTTTAGGCTGTGTCAGTAAGTCTGTGCTTGCACTTCATTTTCTTTTTGGTTGGTTGAAGTCATTGTGCTAACACTTGGCCTTTTCTTTGCAGAATGCTTGCTCGGCGGTTGTGGTGGTCGACCATCTTTGGTCACTGTGGCACCTCTATGAGGCAAGTCATGTCGAGGTCCTGCAGCTGAAGGCTTGGTTGGCTGAGCTAGAGGCGGCTGGTGTGTGGATGGTCGCACTGGAGGAAGAGGTGGCCGAGCTAAAGTGTGGCATAGATGAGTGGGCAAACACCATCCACAATCTAAAGGCGACGCGGGAGTGGCTGAAGGAGGCCGCCGAGAGGGAGGCCCGGGCAGGTGAGGAGGCAATTGCTCGGTTTAGGGGCTCGGTGGAGTACCTACATGAGATGGATGAATTCGTCGTGCGTTCTTTTGAGACGGGGTTCAATCTCTTCTGAAACAGGATTCTGTGCCGGCTCCCCGTTATCGCTGAGGTCACATAGAGCTTGGTTCCTTATGATGCTGACACCCGTCCCATCGAGGACAACACGATCACTTTCAACCTGCCCAGAGAGAATGAGGAGGTCGAGGATGAGGCGTTTGTCAACCAGTGCTACTACTGCTGATTTAATTCTGTTTTGCCCTTAAGTTGTCTTTCCCTTTAATTCTTTTGATGATGTAACGACTCGGTATGCTGAGCTTGAAACTATGTACAAACTCTTTGATTAATGAAAAAGATGTTTTTTGGTTCTAAGCTTGCGTACTTGTGTTGCTCTCTCTTTCCTTTATTTTGCTGAACCAAGTTGTAGGCCTCGGTCTTGTTATGGCTGAGGTCCGGGGTGGTAGAGATCTTCGGTCTTTGGCTTGCTTGGCCGAAGTGTTTTCTGAGCTCTCATCTCTTGGGGGATGCTCGGTTACAAGTCTCGAGAGCTTTTGGCTCTTCGTGAGCTACTTGTTCCTCAGCTAGCTTTGATTTGACGGTTAGTCAGTAGAATGTGCAGAATTCGATGACCACCCTCTGGCCTCGAGAGGTGGGGGCGTTCTTCTCTGCTTTGGGCTCTGCCATCAATGGTTGAGTCAGCTGAATTGGTCGGATGTACGCTTCTGGGCTAGCGTGTCGCTGTGCGCTGCAGGCTCTGGCCATTATAGGCCAGCCGAGTGATTGCACAGACGTTTTAGTTGTTGAGAGTTCGGTTGGACAACGTGTAATGTGCGTCGTGCGTCGTGCGATCTGTCAGGAGGTGTGTGTTGTGTAGTGTGTGGTGTGCAGTGTGTGTTGAACAACTGAGTGTAGAAGAAAGTTGTCTTTATTGATGTGAAATCATAAGTAGTACATCTTTAGGTTCCCGGTATTCCAACTCTTTGGTAGTTGCATTCCATCGTCAGGGTTTTTGCTTGGTCCGAGCCGCTCCCTGCTCCGACGGTCATCCTGCTTGAGATCACGACGATTACCCCGACTGAGGGAGCTCGGGGTGGAGGTTTGCCTGCTAGTCGTGGCTCCTCCGCCCTCTTGTCCTTGTTGTCAATAAACCCACCGAGGTATCTCCGTCTGACCAGGTCTTCAATGTGGTGGCGCAGATCGTAACAGTTGTCGGTGTCGTGACCGTGGTCTTTGTGGAACACAGTATTTTTTGCGGTTCCTCTTATTGCTCTCAAACTTCATCTTCTTGGGCCATCAGACGTAGTAACGGTCACAAATCTGCATCAGAATTTCATACTACATTGTATTCAGTGGTGTGAAATTTCTATAAGTTGGTGGCGGGGTCCTTTGTCTTCGGTTTGACCGGTGATCTTGTCTCTTTTCATCTCGGTCCGTCCTCTCTGTTTTACATTCCTCAGAATCTTGTCTCTTTTTGTTGGCTCGTTCCTCCTCATCTCTCTGTAGTGCTTGTGCTTCTTCTGCATTGATGTACTTTTGTGCATGGGTCATCAGCGTGGCTATGGTTTGAGGAGGATTCTTGGAGATGGAGAAGTTGAATGGGGAAGAGCACAGACCGTATTGGATAGCTGTGATGGCCATTGACTGGTTTTAAGTGCCAGACTTGTTGTGCCTCGGTGTTGAATCTCGTCAGGTAGTCTCTAAGGGATTTTCCCTTCCTCTGCTGCACTTTCATGAGGCTTGCCAAAGTCTTCCAGTGCTTTTGGCTTGCTGTAAACTGTGCCAAAAACTGGCTCTTCAACTGCTCCCAAGAGGAGATGGAGCGCGGGGGAGGAATACCAGGTCAGGGCTACTCCTTTGAGTGTCACCACGAAAGCTTTACACGTCAAGCCTTCGAACGAGCCGTGCAACATCATTTGGGCTTTAAAGGTTGCAACATGGTCCTCGGGGTTCACGGTCCCATTGTACCTCTCGAACTGCGGTGCTGGCTAACTGACCGGGGGGAGCTCGTCCATGATTTCTTGGGCGAAGGGGGGCTCTTTGGCGGGCTGACTGTTCGGCTCCACTTGGTGGATCACGGGAGGGGCTGTACTTCTCTGAGTCTGGCTACACTCTAACTCGGTAAGGCGTTGTCGAAGTTCCCAGATTTCTGCATCTCTGTTGCCCGAAACCGTGACAAGCATAGCTTTTTCCCTTTTGGACACTGTCGGGTGATCTTTGACCGAACTGGACTCGACAACGGAGACTGGTTGCTGGGTCCGTTTGCTGAATCTTTCCTTTGCTGGAAACCGAGCAGATTGATGAGCCTTGATGCGGTTGTCGCATTTGCGTGATTGAGCTGAGGAGCTCGATCTTCTTGAGGTCTGCTGCTTCCCTTTGTTAGGCCGCGCCTTGTCCTTGTCCGACCGACGCGTTTTGGGTCCTCAGGGTGAGGATCAACCGTTGTACGTGTCGGGGCAGGAGGGGGGACGGCCTGAGGTGGCAGTGTCATAGATCCCAATGACTGCATCATCGCCAAGATTTGGTCAACCTTTTTCTTGCATTGCCTAGAATTGGATAGGATCGACCGTGGTTTGTTGCTGAGGTTGTTGAGTTTCGCGACGCAAAGGGCTGTGATGAGAACGGGATCCCCAAGATTGGGATCAGCATGTCAAGCATTTTGAAGCGTTTTTTGGCATCTTGGTCGGTTCTTGATTGTGCAGTGAGAGAGAATTCGGAATGGCCTTTTGTGCGATTCCCATAGATGGCGCTAATTTGATGTTGTTCGATCCTAGGAAGTGCAAGAACCGAGGTCACAGTCAAATAGTCCTTGCCAACTGGGCAGAACCGAGGTGGAAGGACGGAGCCGCGCTCCAAGATCTAAAATCAAGAAAAAGTCAGAGGCCCGAGGAGTTATCCCTGGGTAGATACTCTGACGCTCAAGTTAGTAGAAAACATTGGGCGGTCGGGTTGAGCAGTTAGAGAACGGTGTTGGTCCGAGTAGAGTAACAGTATGGAAGTTAAAAGTTGGATCCTTTACCTTGAGCGGGAGGTACCTTTTTATAGCCGATGATTCGTGTCCTGATTGGATGAGGTTAACCGCCGAGGTCCTCGGGATCAGACCTAATCCCCAGCGGAGTTGTCCCCATCCGTGTGATGATCTCCTGTCTTGGTCACGCTTATCCACATGGTGTGGTGCCAATGTGGTTGAAGAGATAAGGTAGGGCCGTGGAGGTGACGCGGTCGAGGAGATAAGCTGGGTCGTGGAGGTGACGTGGCACTAATTTGGCTGAAGAGATAAGGCAGCCACGTAGGCGACATGTGATGTCCGAAGCCAGCTCAACCATAACCCGAACATATATCACTTACCCTGGTAAATGATACCCAGGAAAATAGACTTTCCTTGGTCCCACATAAGTCTGAAAAAAAAAAAAACATGGGATTTTTTATCAATGGAAACCAAAATCTTATTGACCAACTTTCCCTCTCTCAAAATCTGAAAAAAGAACCCCCTATGTTGGAATTGGTTAACCTTGATAGAAGTCTAGTACAACAGAATCAATGGGGCCCAGGTTGTATTGTGGGCCGGGCATAGAGTGTATCTTTTGGTCAATTGGCCAAGCTTGGGCCTAATTTTAGGGCCAATAAACGGAAGAGGTTTTGGTTTGGACCAAATCATGATATTTTTAATTTACTCAAAACAAATCCATAATTCCAACTATATGGAGTTGTCAAAAGCCCTTTTTTTTTCGTTTTAACTTTTTTTATAGTCTTATTTAAGAAAAGGACATGAAACTAAACAACAGAGCAAAATGATGATGATGGAACGGGCTCATATAGTGTAACAAACCACATATAGTTCGGGACAAGGCTTAGTTGGGTCAGAAAAGACAAAATGCAAAGTCAAAATTACTATTTTCAGCATTAAAAATAGAAGGATGGATGTTACTTGTTTGAAGTTCTATAGAACTGGCTCTTCATGGATACTATGGGGGTGTTTTGATTTTGTTATTCATAGCAAAAGTATCTTGTTACATCAGAAAATAAAAAAAAAAAAACATGTTTTTCTATTGATCAATATTTTTTAGGGTAAAATGTAAAAACCTTTGAAAAACCCTAAAATTACTTCCCTTCCTTCCATCATTGTCCCCAATAGAAAAGTTTAGCTTATGCCTACCGAAGATTTATTAAAATACCCCTAAAAGAATTTTTTAAGTTTTAATTAAAAATGATCGTTGCGTCAAATTGAAAAGAGTAAAATATTTTTACCCTGAGAATTTGTCAAGTAGAGTGAAGTCTAGAACAGCGAATCTGATATTTTTGTAAATTCTGAATTTTCGTTCATGGGACGATAATGGAAGGGGCGTAACTGCAGGTTTTTTAAAAGGATAAATTACATAAACCCCTCTATATTATGGGTCAGTGATAAAGACCCCTTAGTTTTTTTTTGCGACAAAAACCCCTGAACTTTGGCTGTTAGACAAAACCCCTCTCCGTTAGAATTCCGTCAATTAATTTCAAAAAAGATCCTCATGTTTCTCATTCGTTATGAGAAGAATCCTATACTCTCTGCAACTCTCCCGAAACCCTAATTCAAACAATCCTCTGAAGCTCTTTCGTTACAGCCTCTTCTCTTATGATATCATCACCACGAAGCTCGGACGCCCCAAAATGTTCAATGAGATGGAGCAAATCTTTGCTCAGACGAGCCAGGAGACTCGGTTCATCCCCAAAGAGGTCATTTTTGCAATGTCATCTCCTTCTACGACCGCTCTCGCATGGCCGAACAAGCTCTTCGAACTTACGATCCAATTCCTGATTTTCGTTGCCAAAGAACGGTAAAATCCTTCAATATCATTTGTTGGGGGTGTTTTTGTCGCAACGTCAATGATCTGAACTATTATCCATTAATGTTCAAGAAACTAGTGATTTGCACTATTATTCATTAATGTTCCAGAAATAAACATGTCAGTTAGAACTTACTTCCCCCCTATAATATCAGTTGTTGGTAAGAGTAATGGGATTCATACGCGTCTCCCGGTGCTTGTGCTTACAATATCCTGATAAATGCTTGCAGTTTGAGTAACTCGTTGGATGATGCTTGTAAGTTGTTTGATGAAACGCGAAGGAAGGACATTAAACCAAATGCAATTACTTTTGGAACACTGATTTCTGTTCTCTGTGCCAATTTGAAGTTGGGCGAAGCTTTTAGATTGAAAGAGGATATGCTGAGGATCTTTGGTTTGAGACCTAATGCTTTTGTTTATGCTTCGTTGATCAAAGGCCTTTGTTAGCCTTTAAGCTAAAAGATGAGATATTGTCGGAGAAGATTGTAGGGTTGGATTCAGCGGTTTATACTACTTTGATAAGTGCACTCTTTAGGGCTGGTCGGAAGGGAGAGGTTTCTGGGATTTTAGAGGAGATGACCAGAATTGGCTACAAACCTGATAATATTATTTACAATGTTGTGATCTCTGGATTTTGTAATGAGAAGAATTTTGATTCAGCCTATGCTCTCCTAAATGAAATGATAGAGAAAGGATGTAATCTGGATGCTATTAGCTATAAACTGTTATTCATTAATATTCCAGGAATAAACATGTTTGAATATGTGCCAAGATGGAAATGTGCTCCTAATCCTGATGTTCTGTCTTACGGAATACTTTTTGATGTTTATCCCTCGAGCTTAAGTGCAAATAAGCTTTTGGGTCAGTTGTTAAGTTTCAATAGAAAATGATAAAAAAAGAAAATAGAAAAAGTTTAGTGGGGTATTTTGATAATTTAATGCTTTTTATTATAGGGGTCTATCACTGAGAAGATTTTTTTTTTTTATTATTATTATTAAAGTGAAATCTCAGAAAAAGTTTTTATATTTATCAGAAACATGAGGGGAGGTTTTTTATATTTTATCCTTTATTTTAAAAGAACAAAAACCAAAATCATACATATCAACCAAGAAATAAAGGTCACGCCTTACTAGCCTAGGCTGCCATACCCAACTCTATCGTGTTGGGGTTGGACCAACCTTATGTTGGGTTCAAATTGAACAACCATGCCGTGCCAAACCCAACCCGTTGGGTCATACAAAGTATTTTAAAGATAGTAAAGCCTAAGCAAGTCTTGTTGTATTACATAGCTGTTTTATAAAGCAGATTCGGTCGCCTTCTACAGCGTTGTGTTGTCTGTAACTTTTTTTTTTTTTTTCCACCAAAAAATAAATTATAATTACGAGACAAAAAGATACAAAAGAAAATAGTTAATATTTTCCATCCAAAATTGTCAACTATGAATAGTTAACATTCATAATACTAATAATCTATCTGTATCCAAGCAAGCAACTACGAATCTTCAAAATGGGAGAAAGGGAGAGCAACTGCATCAAGTACGCGAGATAAATTTTATATATATATTTATAAAAGAAGAAAAGAAAATGAAAGGAAATGCAATTATATTATGTGGACTAGGACTACAACCATACCCGAATCAAGCTTTGGCTCATATGCCATTTGCTTTTGTTATCATTATTTTGTTTAACTATATTTTGAAGTTGAAGCAAGCACCCATATAGTAATCTAATATAATCGAAGGTCCAAGAAAGGCCCAGCATGCCCACATGCTTCCATGGCCCACCACTCTTTGTCATGTCGATATCTTGTGACAAGGAAACCATACATTTCTCTCTCTTTCAACTAAAGTAGGCTCCAGTTACTCAACAACATAGAATTAGGCATTATATATATTAATTCAGTATTATATTTGTATTTGTTTCAAATTGGAAGGTGGGGATATTAAATTAAGCAATATAAAAAAGTTTAGGGCTAAAAAAGAAACTTATAGTCGCATAGCCCCTATATCAATATAATATATAATATTATTGATATAGTAGGCCCTGCTTTGCTTTCCAGGGTTATGCGAAAGTAAAACGGATTTTATTTCACATACTTAACTTTTTAAGGTCTAAGTAATTGAACTGATAACTGTAAAGAAGTCACTAGTATTCACTTGTTGCAAATTGAAGTTTCGAAATTTATGATCTTGCACATGGCAGGCGAATCCACATGAAGCAATCTTGCCCGATGGTGGTGATGACTAGGGGTGCAAGTCAGGCCGGGTTGAGGTCAACCCCAATCCAACTGAAGTTGTTGAATGAACCCCATCCCCAAAATTTGTGATTGATCCTATTTCTCTAATTTCTTTTTCAAATGGAATTAGTTTTGTAAATTTTAAGGGTTTACCTTAGCATTATTATGTGTAAAAGAACAGTCATTATGCTTTAGAAAATATTGTCTTTGAACTTAAATTTTTGACATACATGTTTACATAAATACAAGGCTGGTTGGGTACTTGGGTCTACCTGATGGACCTGAATAAACTAAACTTGATGAAGGACGGTTTCCTCTCTAATTACATATTGACACGTGGTGACATGAATACTTTATGGAACCTTATTATCACATGTGGCAAGATCGCACTTAAATGGCAGTCCAGGCCTCTATTGGAAACTCGACCTGTAATGCCTATTCAGTATCCAACCTCCTATCTGGAATAGATCGGGGAATGTATTCCCAATTATTTATAAGAATCCTATCCACAATACATTATCCCTCGTGAATTGGGAACATCTCCCCCTATATAATATTATGCAGAGGATGAAATATTTTTCATATGTGACTAGGATAAACGTGGGCAAAATTATGGTCGACAAAAAATCCAGACTCCACCTAATGATTGCCATCGACCTGGTCCACTCGACTTAGGCTACCACTGACCTGAGACACATCTCGGACCTTAGTGTACCACCAACCCGTATAGCAAGCTCTGCCTTATCTCCGTCAACACGGAAGGGCTGACCGCACTTCATGTGAACGTGGGGACCACCTAGCAGTGCTAGAAACTCGCTTCCCCATTTCACAGAGAGATGGATATGAGATAACTGTAGATCATGGAATGCCATCATTAACCGCACCGCCTAGACGTTTCCACTAAGGTTGACCACTTGGCCGCCTTGCTCACCTATCTCGCCACGTTTAGGCCTCATACTCTTGCATTCCTGCTCTTGCTTTCTTGCATTCACCCGAACCCTCTGACTGACTATGTTTGCAGCTCTCGTTACCAAAGTCTGCACGAGTTTGGCGTAGCCATTGCCAGTAGGGACTGACACTTTTAATCTTCATCAGAATTGATTATAATAATTCTGATTCTATGATTTTGTCCTGAATAATTGGTTCGATTCCAAAATACTTTTATAACTTTCTTATAATTTTATCATATTTTGAGTTGAAACCGTAAATTTGATAGATAATAAATAAGATAATATTAGTTAAAAATGTTTAATTTATTAATATATAAATAATTTAATATTTTCCTATTATTTTTCTTAAGATTATATTATCAAATTTTAAATTTTAAGTTATAATTTCAAAAACAAATATAACTTTTAATAATTAGTATGACCGTATAGATCCAACTATTAACAGGGACGGTTCTGCTTCTGTGTATTTTGTCCTGTTTAATAATAGATTTCAGTTCTAGTTCTACTTAAACCTAACCTAGACCCAACCCATCGACAACCCTATATAAATATGTATTTATAAATACATAAATACCTGCAACAAAATAAATATATAAATAAACAATACAATTATGGATGCATAGTTTCATAATATTTATGCATGTAAATATGAAGTTAAATCGGGTTTGGGTTGGTCAAGGCTTCAACCCTAACCCTAACCCAAACTTCATCCCAACCCAACCCATGTTTTTTGGGCTAGGTTCAGGGTAACCCAGCCCTTGTCATGACTCATGTGAGGCTAGATTGGGTAGACTCAATGTTATTAAAACTAACCAGGAACTGTACCATTCTGTTTGGGCGATGGGCCAGTAGTTTGGTCCATCCGGGTCAAATAGGTGAGCATATGACATGATAAACTGAATAGTAATATATAAAATATATAATATATAAAAATAAAGAAGAATATAGAAAATTTGAAAAAAATGGGTATATCTTTAATATTATAAATTCATTGTATTAAATAAAAATGAGCGATAAATCAGTCATTGTTATTGATTAAGGAAATGGCTAAAATATAAAAAAAGAAAAGAAAAGTCTAACCAATGATCTATTGGCCAGCATTCAAACGGTTCAACAGTTCAACCAATTGGTTTATTAGATTGTTAACTAAGTTGATTGCTTTTTTTTTTAGGCAAATGGCTTGAGAGTGAAGTATAGACATAAAAATATGGCTGAGTGATGGATCAAGTCCATCTATCGGTTTAGTTCAACCAGTTGGTTCACTTGATTGTCGACCAAGTTGATTCAAATGGCTCGAGGCTAAAATAAACCTGAAAATATGGCCTGGTGATGGATCAACTAGTCCATCTAGTTGGTTTGGTTTGGTAAGTTGGCTTAGTTAGAAAAGATCCACCTCATATTGTATTTATATATTTAGGGTCCGTTTGGTTTGTAGACGGAATCGGAATCGTTCATTCCCATAGTCTGTTTGGTTCAAACAGAAATGGGAATGAGAATTAAAATTAGCAGGAATGGGATTTCATTCTCAAGGGAGGGGCAGGGATGGGGGAATGCCTTTCTAGCAAGAATGGGAATGCAATTCTGATTCCACCCAACCAAACAGTTAGAATCGGAATAGTCCATTCCGATTCTAATTCCAGACCCCTATTCATGCAAACCAAATGGACCCTAATATTATAAAACAAATATATCTAATTTATGTACATATACAAAGATATGCATTGGAGTTCTATAACGAGAATATAGGGATGCCTATGGATTAGGGCTGCAATTTGAGCCAGGTTAGTTTGAACTAGGGGTGAGTTTTATTTGGTTTTTGAATATTTAAGTTTTGGTTTCAGTTTTCTGAATTAGAAATTTGGTTAATTGAAAAAATCAAATTAACCGAACTTTGTTATATAACATGTAATATATAATATATAACATATAATATTTAATATATAACATATAATATTTAATATATAATACAATGAAATTTGATTTTTATATATATATATATATATTATTGAAATTCAGTTTTAAACAAAATAACCAAAAACTGAATAAAAAATTTTGGTTGTTTCGATAATTCTGTTTCGGCTTAGTTTTCATTTTTTAAATTTGGTTTTTAAAATTTTGATTGATCCAGTTCAAATTTTAACTAAATAAGCTGAATGCTCACCTCTATCTTGAACCCAACCTAAAAAAATAGGGTTAGGTTAGATTTGAAAAGTATGAACCTGATATAATTTTGGGTTGAGGCCTTGACTGGTTGCCCCAATTTGAACTCGACTTAACTTCATATTTGCATGTGTAAATATTATACAAATATGTATTTATATAAGTACGTTATGTATTTGTGTATTCATGTATGTATGTATATTTTTCAATACAAGTACGTATGTATTTATGTACATTGTATGTCAAAAAATTTTAAATTCAAAACCAATTTTTTTTTATCTAAAACATGATAAATATGTTCTTTTGCACATAATAATCTATATCTAAAACTATATAAATATATTAAGCTGAAATGTGTACGTAAGAAGGGGAGGGAAATGGAATCTAACAGTATTTTTTGCCTTTTTTTCTTATAAATTACAAGAATGCCACTCTCTACCAACTCTTTCTCTTTTGCTTTTTTTCTTTCAAATTACAAGAATGCCACTCTCTCCTACCGGTTCTCTCTCTCTCTCTCTTGCTTTTATATGAATATGTATTTATATAAGTACGTTATGTTTTTGTGTATTCATGTATGTATGTATACTTTTATGTATTTTTTTTCAGTACAAGTACGTATGTATTTATGTATGTGCATATTTATTTATGTATATATGTATGTCAAAAAATTTTAAATTTAAAACCATTTTTTATCTAAAACATGATAAATATGTTCTTTTGCACATAATAATCTATATCTATATCTATATAAATATATTAAGCTGAAATGTGTATATCTATATCTATATCTATATTTTTTGCCTTTTTTTCTTAGAAATTACAAGAATGCCACTCCCTACCATGTCTCTCTTTTGCTATTTTTTTCCTTTCAAATTACAAGAATGCCACTTTCTCTCTCCAATTGAGGGAGACCTCAGCTCGACATCTCGGCTGCTAAGGGACTTACAGTCAAAGGTAGTTGAGTTCGAGCCGAGCCGAGGTCGAACTTCTAAGCTTAAGCTCAAGTCTAATTTGAATCGAGCTTGAGCTAGACGACACTTCGACCATTGAGGGAGACCTCGGCTCGGCACCTTGATTACTAAGGGAGATCTCGACTCAACCTCGATAACTGAGGGAGACCTTAGCTCAGCACCATATCAACTAAGGAGACCTTAGCTCGACACCTTGCTTTCTAGGGAAACCTCAGCTCGACACCTTGCTTTCTAGGGAAACCTCAGCTCGACACTTCAATAGTTGAGGGAGACCTCGATTTGGCACCTCGACAATTGAAGGAGACCTCGGCTGCTTGAGAGACCTGTAGTCAAAGGTGACCAAGCTCGAACTTTTGAGCTTTTGACTCGAGTCGAGCTTGAGCTCAAGCTCAAGTCTCTAATTCGAATCGAGTTCGAACCTGATAGTTTATGAGTGAGCCCCTGCAATGCAGGTCCCCCTCCGCTAGTAAATATATTAAGCTGAAGTGTGTACATAAGAAGGCTTGAGGATGAGAGAAATGGAATATAACCGTATTTTTTGCCTTTTTTCATAGAAATTGCAAGAATGCCACTCTTTACCAACTCTCTCTCTTTTGCTTTTTTTTTTTCTTTCAAATTATAAGAATGCCACTCTCTCCTACCAACTCTCTCTCTCTCTCTCTCTCTCTCTCTCTCTCTCCTTATAAATTACAAGAATGTCACTCTCTCTCCAACTGAGGGAGACCTTACCTCAACATCTCGGCTGTTAGGGGACCTGTAATCAAAGGTAGTCGAGTTCGAGCCAAGCCGAACTTGAACTTCTGAGCTCAAGCTCAAGTTTCTAATTCAAATCAAGCTCGAGCTAGACAACACCTCAACCACTAAGGGAGACCTCGGCTTGGCACCTCGGTTACTAAGGGAGATCTCGGCTTAACACCTCGACAACTGAGGGAGACCTTAGCTCGACACCTTGTCAACTAAGGGAGACTTTAGCTCGACACCTTGCCTTATAGGAAAACCTCAGCTCGTCACTTCAGCAGATGAGGGAGACATCGATTTGGCACTTCGGCAATTGAGGGAGACCTCGGCTCGACACCTTGGCTGCTTGAGAGACCTGCAATCCAAGGTAGCCGAGCTCGAACTTCCGATCTTTTGACTCCGAGCCGAGTTCAAGCTCAAATCTCTAATTCGAATTGAGCTCAAACCTAATAGTTTATGAGTGAGCCCCTACAACGCAGGGCCCCCTCCGCTAGTACTAATATTGAATTAAAATGATCGAACCCTTAAAACCTAAGAAATAGGTATATTAATTTGACAAAAGGAAGTCCACCCTGAACCCAACTTGAAACTTTGGGTTGGGTTAGGATTGGGATTGGTGGTTCAACTAAGGTTAGGTTAGGGATGACCTCAACCTGACCTAACATGATTCGACTTGCACCTCTATCAATGGGTGAGGAGTGTTAAGAGGTAAATCAGCCTGACCTGACCGCTGACCCCATTGGGTAAAGGAGTCGGGTTATAGTCTTAATCTGATTTGCTGTCTCCCTCTAATTTCTGCCAAATCAAACATAGCCTGAGGTTGGGTTAGGTGAGAGATTGATTACTCGTTTCCTGGGACGGGGCTTTGCTTTGGACCAAATGATGTGCCCCGCTTGTACATCCAGCCAGCAAGGTCGATAGATCATCCAAATGCATTTTTATTTTCATAATGTTATAGGGATTAATCTTAACTCTGTTCCATCGTATCCATTGTGTGTGTGCTAGTGCTATGCAAAAAGGAGAAGCAGCAGGCAGAGATTTGAATTTGTTGATCAGAGTCAAGAAGAATTGGCGATTATTAGATGATGCGACAGTGTTAGCTAGAAACCAATTGGGATTTGATGTAGTAGAAAAGAATCAAAAGGTGAAAGCAATACTTGTGAAGGTGAGAAGTGAGAACGATCGATCTGCAGCTGCAGCTGCATCCTGCTCTCATTGCTGAGAGAAAGTCGCGGGAGGAAGGGAGGAGATGAAGATATATGCCTAGATACCGGCCCGATAAAAGAAAGCGGGTACACAACACCTTCACTAGCTACGACCAGCTCTATCAGCTTATTTTCCAAAGTAACAATATTAATATTAATTAATATACAGTTAGATTGATAAAGTTGACAATTAAGGCATGCAGAGAGTATTAGAAATATTAATTAGTATGGCATAGAGTTGATTACGATGCATGGAAATGGATTGGTCTAATTCATGCAAATCTCCCCTACGTGGAAAATTCATTATTATATTATTTTCCTATAAAATAATATGAACGTTAACAAGGATTATGAGAGAGAGAGAGAGACCCTGTAGCCTCGGCAACGTAGATCATAGAACCCCTTATGTTCCTATAAAACCTTATTATATTTTTATCATAGAATTGATCATTAGATATTATATTTTTCTTGTTTAAACATACAATGGGCATAAAGGACATATATATATATATATATATATATATATATGTCCTTTACTCTCATTTTAGCGCCCACTTATAACTGTTCAGAAATTATCCATTAATTATAAATAATTTTGTCTTGGAGATACTATTAAGTGCATTACTAGTCTATTATAAATGCAAGCATAATAGACTAGTTTGTTATGTTGCCAATTTCCTTTCTATTTTTACAAGTTTCTATGTGCTAAGTTTGCACATTAGGTTCAATTTGGAAGGAGTATAAATACAAATATGTAGAGTATAAAACCTTATATTTTATATATTTTCACTGTGCACGTTTGTATTTGTACTATTTTCAAACTGAGCCTTAATATGTATTTAATAGTTTTTAATATTTTTTTTTTATAACAAGAAAGCCAATAGCCGCCTTGTTCTCCAACCAAATCACCTATGTTACCATATATTCCTAAAATGGTTAGGTGAAAGTAGACCCGGTCCTGAATGAATAGTTAAAATATAAACCTGGTTTCAAACTAAATCCTAAGGGGTACCTAGGGGTAAAATTAAACAAATCAAATTCAACTCTAATCAAACAATAGAATTCAAATTCAAGTGATTAATTATTTTAAGTTATTTATTGAATAAAATCTGGACATGTCTGAATTCAGTTCTATTATGTCAAATCTTGAATTTGAATCCTTATTTTCGGATATTGTTGACACCCTACCTATTTGGGAGGGCTTTCATGCATTGGCTTTTGGATTTGAGATTGGGCTTCACCCAATCAGCTTATAAGCAATTTTTTGTTATAATCTATATCTATCTATACTACTATTAAAAGTGGGAATGAGATCTAGATTTTGGAATTTTTTTTTTTTTTTTTTACTAAAACATCCCTATTGTTGAATTTGGTCATCTTTATTGTAAGGGAAAAAAATGTAACTTGAACTAATATCTATATTAAGTTCATTCAATTCCCTCTTATTAATTCCTATATTTGAGGTATTAACTCTTGTCCCCTCTCCTTAAATCCTATATTTACTATATATTAAATAAATGAGAATTGTGGGCTTTTTCTTGACTAAAACACCCTTACTTTTGAATTTGGTCATTCTAACTGTGAGAGCAGAAAATATAATTTAAATTGCCACCTTTCACTTTATTCAATTCCCTATCATTAATGTGCCAATTCTCATTTTTCCTCCTTAGATCTTTTATTTGAAGAATTTTCGTTTCTCAACAATAAATTATATTAGTTAAATTTTTAGTCAAATCAGTCAACACATGATGTCATAATTATACACTAAAAACTAAAAAATAGATAGTAATATAAATTTATAGAAAATACAGATATTTGTCAAAAAATTGTGCACATTTTTAATATTTTATGTTTAACATATTAAACAAAAATGCATATGGTAAAAAAGAAGTATTTTTATTAACAATGAAATAAAATACAAAATTTAATTCCACCAACATACCATACTTTAATTACTTACATTTTTAATGGGTTTGTAATAAAGATATTGAAATTATTATTGTTCTCTAAAATTATCACGTACAAAACACATACACATTTACTAATTCACTAAAAAGTCCAAATTTGTTGTTTCACACCATATGGGCCACAATCATTGATTGCACAAACCAGTAAAACAACTATCAAACTCAGCCAGTCCAATCCTTAAGTTGTGTAAATTAATCCAATCCCAACTTTATTATAATTGGAACTTGGAATGCAAGTGTAGAAATGAACTAGTATCTCTCTCTCTCTCATATAAGTAAATTGTTATTTAACCCATGAACACTAATGTGACTAACCCAAGATGTCTAAGCCGAATCTTCATCTGCTAGTCCAAGACCTCCACGCGACCCAATCCCCTTTAATTGAAAATTGACGGGAGTCCAGACTAATGGTACTCTTGGACTCCAAATAATATTTGAATTTTATTAAGACTTGTCGTTGCGTTTCAAAACCAATGGGGTCTCTTTCTTCCCTAATAAACTGATAAACCTCTAAACTCCTTTTTACCTTCCTCTCAAGCTATGAACTATAAACTCTGGCACTAGACGATGATGACTATTTAAACATAATTAGTTTGGATGGTGACAATAACTTGGACGACAACCTGTGAACTTCATATTCTCTAGTAGTGATTAAGCATGAATAACTCTATATTGCTTTGTTGGTTGAAACTAATTTAAATCCATGTAATTGATGTGGATTTCCTTGTGATTTTTTAAGTATATTTATTTCTATGGCATAAACCCATCAAACTCATATTAGATTGTGGAATAAACCCTAATGTAGACTTGGTTTCTTCTTTTAATAACTTAATTGCTTTTATACCCCAAAATGACTGAAAAACAAACACTTTCTAAATATGAGTATTAAAACGTATGCAACCATAGATTTTTGCAGCAACACACATGTATACACGTATAATTATATATATCAAAATATATTTAAAATATTATTTATAATTTAAGATTTTTATTTATTTAAAAAAATACTATTATCTAAAAACATTTTGGGGATTCGGGTCCTCACAGGGAATCCATCCCTGTTGGGGATCGGGGATGGGGTTAATTACAGAATCAGGGTCGGGGTCGGGGAATATGATCCCCGCCCCATTGCCATTCCTAAACACCTTATAGTTTTACATATTTACTTAAACCTACACTTATAATTTTCATTTTACTAAAACATCTCATGTATTTTGCAACTTATTTACTTAATCAACCTTTCATTAAGTAGTGTTTGTTTTGTCATTGGGCCCATGATTTTTTATTCTAAAAATACCCTTAACACTTTTTTGTATAAAAAACAAAATTGACCAAATATATCTAATAGAGTGGTTGCCCGTGTCTTATTAAGAGCAAAAGTGATATTTTTATTTTTATTTTGTTTTGATTAAATTTATTTAAGTAAACATTAGGATCAACACTCTCATTTTCCACTGTCATCTAATGGAAAATTGAATAAATCCATTATAAATTATAAATGATGTTTTAATAAAATACTAACTATACGATATTTTATTATACGAACCTTTCTATAATTTACCCAAACAATGAGCGAATATATAATTAATTAATTCCTATAAAGCAAACAAAGCCCACAAGTCACTTAAACAAGTAAACAACAATAAAGAAATCCTACAAAATTGATCCTCCGTCGTCTCCAACAACATGCGTACACACCTAAAACAAAAACAAGTTCTGAGCAGCACTTATCAAAATGGGATTCAGGCGGGCAGCTGGCGGCAAAAAAAAAAAAAAATTAGAAACTTCAAAAAACAAAATGACCTGTCCTCCGTTTTGCTTCCAAAGAGCAATGTCGCCCAGAACACCTACTTTTTCACTTTCTTGCTAAGCGTGTCGCCAAGAAGATCGAGCTGGGAACAGAATTGAGAAAGCCATGTGGGACACACTTGCTCTATATATATTATATCGACAATCATCAACGTGCTTTCAGACTCTCACATGTCTAACTTTTTCTTTCTTTTTGTTCTTGAAAAAGTAGAGAGAGAGAGAGAAATCCAATTCCAAGGCATTCAGCCAGTGCATCAGTGTTTATTTGTGCAAGTTGCCATTAATTATCCCGACTAAAATAATTCATGAAAGTTGAGAAAAACAGAGGACGGACAGGCACTGTACCTGTGAGTGTTGAGAGTGCATTGGCATCTTTTGATCATGATCTTCAACTTACTGTAGACAAATTCTGTCACCTAGAAAACAAAAGGGACCAAACCAAACGTATTTCTCTCTCTGCCATTTGAAGGCTGTACCCCTCTCAAGTCTGAACTAGCAACCCTTTATATTGTCCTTGTACACGTCATTCAATTCCTTCCTTCACATTATCATAATAATTTCTTTCCAACTCCTCCAGGGCCAGGTGAAGAAGGTGAAAGAGAATAAACTCTCTTGCTGTCATGTCGCACAGGGTTCCCTATGTGATTTTATGAAGCCCCTCCCCTGTTGTTGAAAATTGAAATGGATGGTTCTCACTCATGTTACTGATGATTCAATTTCAATTTCTTTCCTGCAGTCAATGGTCCCCAGACAACTCGATCACAACTCACGAGTGGTAGTGGTGCTCCATCTCTTGATGGCTCTCTGCTATTTCTATGGTTTCGTTTTAGCTCTCATCAGCCCCATCAAATTTTACGGTGTCGTCCCTTGCTCCCATTTATACATTTTGGCTTTAACCGAAGCAATAAGTGAATGCACAGAGAAGAAAAATAAAATGAAGGCGATTTCCCTCCAAGCTCCTCGGCTGATATTCGGGACAGAGGAAGAGACAGGGGTGGGATTTAGAAAACGAGAGAGAGAGAGATCCTGGCGGTCGGGTCGGGAGACACTCTTTTGTTATTTCCTTCCTTTGGCCAGGTGGATCCCACACCCCACGCATGTCTTGGCCGGGCCAGACACGGTCCAAAGCGGCTCAATAGTCATGCTTCCGTGCTGGGCCTACTGGAGGAAGGTAAATGGGAGCAGAGCGCCCACCGACTTATCCTGCAGAAACGCCCACTACTCTCCCCTTACAACTCCATTCAGCTTTGCCGGTTGGCCAGGGTTGCCACTACCGACACTCTTTGTCCTCCTCCTCCTCCCTCCCGCTCTCGGTCTCAAGTCTGAACTACTGGTTTGATTCTCCTCTTCTCTTCTCTTTTATTCTTTTTTTTTATTCTTTCTCTTTTATATAAAGCATATAGGAATGGTTCCTGCTCAAAATCGTGGACCCCAATGGACTATGGAGACCATTCATTGGATGGTTCAACAATCATTCAAAATAATGAAATATATCATATGGTTGCCATTGTTTCTGATAATCATTCAAATCAATGAATGGGTCCCTATCCCAACTGTTCCTCACTGTAGTCCTCACTGTAGTCGCATGTGGTATGCTTCTCCACAAAAAAAAAAAAAAAGATGAGACTCATCATCTGATCTATTGCCCCTTTGAATAAAGTATAACTGTTTCATTGATGCCCCCTAATTTAGATGATATTTGATGAGTTCACATTTTCGCACAGATGTATTAAGAGCATCTCCCAATGATGATATTATCGATTCTGATACCATTATCAGGAGATGTTCTTAATACACAGCAGGAATATGCTGTGGGACATTGTTGGACGGAGATGTGGGCTCATATTTGATTTCTTTTATTTGGAAAATGGCATCAGTTCAATGCCATATATGTATTTCTTTTAATAGAGTTTGAAACGTTGTTTAATTAACTCGTTTATCAATTTGCGTAAAAACCATTTACTGGGAGAAGTTGTTTTTAATATTTCTCTCAATACCAGTGCAATTTTTTTTTCACTATTTAGCTTATGTATCATATAATGGTGTCTAACAGTAAAAAATTATAAAAAAAATCAACCATTTTTTCGTTTTTCAAGATAAATACTGTAAATGCCAATGAAACTAAACAGCCCCTCAATTGATTATTTCTTTCTTAACTCTATAGTAATTTTATATAAATAAAGCGAACTGGTCATGGCAATGTTTTAAAAACCAACCCGGAGGTCAAATCATTTTTGTCTCCTGTTCAACCGGCCAGGTCAAACGGTTCAGACCAGCCGAAAGTTTTGTATGCAAAATTATGGCCTCTGAAAGTTTTGTATGCATTGAATGTACAACCTAAAATCCTAACCGGGTAACAATTCGAACAATTCAACCAACCAGATCAACAACTGGTTGAAAACATTGGGTCATGGGTACTGATTCCAACTTGACCTACAAACAGAGAACAAATGAAGCACTGTTGTCATGTAATAAACCAGCGGCCAGCCAATCTATGTACCAATATTGTCAGACCTGGACCGGACACAAAAAAGGCAAATAGTACTAAATTATTTTAAAAAAACTGTTGTTTTTCTTTTCAAAATGAATTTGAAATAATAAATGAATATTAAAGGTTCAAACAGGTAGGACATGCATTTGAGAATTGAGATAGGCCTGGCCTGAACAAGTGAATAATTCCTAAAAACTGTTTTGGCTGCTGTTTCCTAGTTCTGACGGTCCAACCTTCCGGTCCCGTCCGAGTCTGACGAAACAGATGTGTATGATTTTGTTAATTCACACACAAGAGTCAAGACTTGACAAGGCACAGGCTTCGGTTCCAACAAAAATGTATTCAATTTTCTTCCAAAGGTGGTCCTGTTTTTGCTTTGATTTCTTCTACAGAGATTATTAATGATACATAAACAAACACAGAGAGGTTGCCTCGCTCTATACTGTCCAAATGCGCCATAACTGCCCCAAATATCAAAGGGGCCCTATGGCCAAGTCCTGTGATTGTACCATTGTCCCAGTCCCCCCACCAACCCAAAAAAGCCCATATTTTTTTTCTTCGTTGGTAGCTATTGGGTCCATTATCAGTCATGATCAGTCACTACAATGATGAAGACGACTCTGGGGTTCAAAACCCATGGACCTCACTCTATAGTAGACTAGCATCTTCTTGTCTCCCCAAGTTCAATATACCATCAATTGATTAATGGGGTTGGAGGCCTTTTGAAATCAAAAGGAGATGGAAATTATTTTCCACTCTAGTTTTTCTGCTGTATAAAAGGCCAAGTTTCATGGCTTTCTCTGTACTAGCGAATCTAATTAAGCCTAATTACTTTGTTTAAAAAGAAAATAGAGAAAGAATTGTCAAACAACATATTTGTGTAAAACCTAAAGCTTGGAATTAAGCTTGAATAAAGTAAATAATGCTTATAGTTTCATTTCCTAGGCAACTCTTCCAGGAAAATGAGATGTATATAACCTTAAATCTTCCAAACTGAAGCTTTAAGGTGGTAGTACAGAAAACAAGTTTATTACATGTCTCACCACATAAATTAGTCCTTTTTTTCCTGCTTCTATAGAAGTGGAATCAATCTTTGGGTACAGTCAGGATTGCACAAAGTCATCTTAGGGGCAAGGCGGGCTATATCCTCTCCTATATTGTTATTTCTTCCTAATATGAGCTTTAAATTAAGGCTCCACGTAGATTTCAGATTTTTCTTTGAAAATCATACTATGCACCGTATAAAAAAAAAAAAAGACAAATTTCAATTCCTGATCACACATGAGTAGTTGTGTCAGCTTTGCCATGATCAGATTTTATTCTCTTATTCTTTTTGTAAGGGCATACAATATAGACTGGCCTTCAATTTGGAATAGTTGAAGGCCCCTCAAGGCAAATTCAATCATCAACAACCAATCTCAGGTTTATATTTCTTGTACAATCAAATTTGCCCTAACCGAGGAACTTGAGAAGCAACGCAGCAATTGATTAAAGTGAGAGCGTCGCTCTGAACCATTAGATGCAAAATGCCCACTAAAACCAGTTTCGTAGTCTCATGAAGAGCAAGTGCCTCTGACTCTGAGATCAGCGGGCTGTTTTTTTTTTTTTTTGGAACGGAACTGCTCGTGCAAGGAGGAGTTTCGCCAGAACTGTTACGAAGGACAATCCCACCGCCAGAGGTAACATTCCCAACTGCACCATCCACATTAAGTTTCACCATTCCTGCCGGAGGTTTTAACCATCTCTCAACATGAAGATCCAATAGTAATTGAGAAGTGTTGTCGGTTTTGTATACATTTGGAAAGAAGGTGTAATTATTGTTGATGTAAAATTATATTTTGGTTCAATTTTTTGGATGGAGTGTAGTTTTACATTGATAATCGATGTAAAACCTTATCAACTCTAAAGGTTTACATCGACAATCGATATAAAAACTACATCAATTATATCGATGTAAAACTTTAAACTCTTCCACCCATCACTATTTTTAAAAAAGTAAGTCACATTCTGATTCCGTGTAAAACGTTATCAATATATTTTTACACTGATGCCGTTTTAAGAAATGAAGTGATTTACAATTGATCCACCTGCTTTTCTTCTTATTTCTAGAGTCACTCATTTGTGGGTATTATTTATATATCAACGTCTCATCCAATTGCATTGATTCAACCCCCACCCATCTTTTTGTCTGTGACACTATGTCCTCAAAATTCCTTATGATGATCGTGGGAAACCTTTCGTGTTTACTTGATGCTGGAAACCACGGATACCTGAAACTTTCTCTCTTTTTGGATCATTGTTTGAGGCTTGGTAGTTCTTGTTACACTTCATTTACAGAGCCAGGGTTTAGGAAATAGGGTTATAAGACAAAGGATACAAATATAATTCAGCCACTTTAATTCCTTAATGGTGAAAACACCATGACCCCACTATCATACATACAACAGGGCACAACAATAAAGGGAGAGGCAAGAGGTCCTATTCCTCCCAAGAATCATTTCCTTGACCCATGGGCCATCTTTTCTATATAATAGTTTTGTTTTGTCCTTGAGCTTAATTATTTTTATTCTCTTTAATTTTGGCCCTTGAAAGAGCAAAATAAGATATTTGAAGTTTGAATAGGATAAACATTTTGTTTCTGGTTCAGTTTTGACATCTCTTTGTTTGCAACTATGATCTCTTACTTGATGCTAAATTTGCAGTCATTAACAGTGCATATTTTGCATCCTAAAAATTCATACAAAATTTGCATCACCTTCTTTCTACCCTAATTATTTCCCATGTAAAGTGGTGATTATATCAATTTACTTTCTACCACCATTTTCATCCATATAAAGTGGAAACCAGATCAGTTTACTTTCTATTTTACTTATTATAAACAAACAAAACAAAGTAAAACTTAGAAACAAAGAGTACCAAAATTTACATGTTTGCACTCAGATGCATTTACACCAAGGTTCAAAATATCGATATGCCGATAGAGGCATATCGGGCATTTTGATACTTTTTTTTTAATTTTTTTTTCAAAACTGGTTCAGGGGAACCGGTCTAAGACCTTTCCATCCCTTGGACCGGTTAGACCCTCAATAGACCCACTGTAGGGGCAAATCGGAAGGGTCCCAAAATGATATGTATTGACCGATACAGGTCGATACATAATAATACTTTGAACCTTGATTTACACCGGTGCTATATGCCCACATATTATTTATATCCTTATAGGGGTAAAATACAAAGCTATACTTGGGGGGTAGTGGCACTTAAGGTCGCAAAACTTTCATTTGTGATACAGCCATAGAGGGCGGCTACCCTGTACTATTCTAACACTCTGTTCGTGCTGTCAGCATTCACTTAGTTATTGCTGGTTAGAAGCAATATTGACGGATGTTCTATAAATACAAGTATGTAGAGTGTAAAATCTTGAATTTTATATATATTTATACTGTATATATTTGTATTTGTACTCCTTTCAAACGGAACTTTAATAAATTAAAAAAAAAAGAAATTAAAGAAGATGGAAAAAAAGTTTAAAACTTGAGTTTTGGAGATACAATAAAGGAGAGGGCAACATTGTTCATAAAATTTAAAGTTCAAGATGCTAACAATTAAAGTAGAGAGTTGTAATGTGAAAGTACAAGATAGCTATTTTTTGCTAATGAAAGTTTAGATGTTGCTAGAACATAGGAGTAATAAATCAGGGTTGCAAACATACTGTATTGAATCAGGTTTTCCTAGATCGAGATTTGATATGTTAATATTTACATTGGAACTGAATCTTATCCATTGTTCCGATCAGACTGCAATTGATTTAGGACATTGAACACCATTAATAAATTATTAATCAGACTACAGTAGCAAAAAAAATCTATTAATCAGACTAAGAGTAGATACCATATTTTGTAATAAAACGAACTAACATTTTATATGTTTTAAAACAAAATATAATAGAGCCTGGATATTCACTTGTTCCACCCCTTGGGTTTAAGTTTAACTAAAATAACTTACAACCACAACCCCTTTGATCAGGAAGCTAAAGGATGTTTTTAAACCAAAGGGATTGAATTAAGATGTTAATAATATGTATTTTGCAGTTATATATATATATATATATATATATATATATATATATATTGTAAATGCAATTTCTGTCTCAAATATTTATTTTGTTTAATACCTTCTTGATCCCATTTTCAACCTTTTAATTTATGGTGGGGAAAAGTTTGTCCCTTGAAAAAGTATAAATAAAGGTGAAAAAAAGTAAAATGATTAATTAGTTCACATTTTAAAAGATATATTTATTATTAATGACTTTAATAATGTTAAAAATGTCATTGTAACATGTAGCTTTTTTTTTTTTTTTTGTAAAATGCATCATAATTTTTGTCTACCTTACAAATATCTCCCATGCACAATTATGCTCTATCAAGAATCTTATTATTAATTATTTTTTTTTCTGTCAAATTGTTGCTAGATTAAAGCATGTATGCTTTGTTTTATTACAAAATATATTATAACTGATTGGACTTGAGTCATTGGGTGGACAATTGGAGTTCAAATTTGGACAAAGAAATGCCATTTGAAGCCCAATAATAAATATTTATTTTCTCCTTTTTGTTGCCTTCTTTTCCCGTTAATATCAGGACTCAGGAGAGGGTTCCACTTCCATCCGTCTAGAATTTTCACAAGTGTTAAATGTGCATTGGGCAGTACTTTTCAAGCTTCCAACCCTTCCAATTGACACGTTTTAAGGACCACTTGCCACCTGGCACCGGCAACTCCATCAATTGCCGACGGTAGAGGACTCCGATCCAAACATCATCGCTCTTCTAATTCACCTCATTTAATTGTTAATTAATTTTTTGGGTGGATTGTTAATCAATTAATTAACACGTATAAATCGATTTCAGCAAGTCTAATGTCTAAAAGGACTGTATCAAGTAGTATTTTTCAGTCCATAACCATACTGCCTGCTTACTTGTTGACTTGTGGTTGGGTTTTAAGAGAAGTTTCAACGTCCCTTCGCCGTCATTCTTTAAAAAGATTAGGGACATTTCAGAAGTCCCTCTCCTTTATAAACTCCGCAGCTCCTCGCCACCCAAATTCATCTCTCTCTCCTGAGTCCTGAAGCTTGTCAGATTTTGTCCAGATAATGAGCTGTATCTGTTCGTAGTTAAATATTCAGAAAGGGAGACCCAACACCAACACCTACCTACACAGCCAAAGACGAAAGCAAGCTTCTAGTTCTTAGCCTCCTCTCTCTCTCTCTCTCTCTCTCTCTTTTCATTCTCTTGTTTGCCATGGGCTTTCCGATAGGTTATACCGAGCTTTTCCTTCCAAAACTTCTTATTCACACGCTGTCTTTTCTGGGCTTCATCAGAAAGTTTATCTCCTGGTTTTTTCGCTTTCTCGGTCTGGGGGATTTCCTCGAATCCGACATTGTTTGGCCGGACCGTCCCACCCATGTCCCTGAATTCCATTCCGTCTCGGCCATTCTTATCCGAGAAATCCTACCTGTCGTCAAGTTCCAAGACTTGGTTTCCACCGACGGGGAGACGCCGGACAGCTGCGCCGTTTGCCTTTACGAGTTCGAGGGGAACGAAGAAATCAGACGGCTGACCAACTGCCGACACATTTTCCATCGGAACTGTTTGGACCGCTGGATGGATCATGATCAGAAGACCTGCCCCCTATGTAGGACTCCATTTATACCTGACGATATGCAGGAGGCGTTCAACGAGCGGCTTTGGGCTGCTTCTGGAATTCCTGATGTCTATGGCGAGTACTCCTCCGTTTCGGCTTTGTAGCTCTTTTTTTTTTATTTTTTATTTTTAGCTCTCAAGGTTTCCAAAAACTTGACAAAAAAAATGAAAAAATAAAAAGAAGGGATGATGTTTTCTTTGTTGAGAGGCGACTAAGATGTATATAAACGAATATTTAGATAAAAGAAAAAATAATGGAAAATGCTTCCGGGAACCGGGGAAAAGATTGATTTTTGTATATTTTTTATGAAACTTAGAAATTGTGGTCTCGTGAAAAAGTAATTCTCTTCTTTCTTTTGTTCTCGGTAGACTCGAAAATCATGGATGTGTAGTTCTAGCCGGAAACCAGTCCAATTCCGGCCGTCGGAGGGGAAACTGGTGACCAATTTTTTAAGTACATCCGGACATCTGTATTTAATTGTTTAACGACTTTTTTTTCCTTTGGATCTAATTGGTTAGAATCAAATGGATATGTGCAGATCAATGATCAAGGATTAGTGACCCAGAGAGAGGAGGCATAAAAGCATTAACAATGAAATTTAATTGGTGAGTTAAAGACTTTGCGGAATTTGGGGCAGGCATGTAAAATGTTTAATCCAGATGCAATGAACCGGGGCTCATCTCCTGTTTTCACGAATGATATGGATTTATTGTTGTGATTCGGAATTTTTGTGTTCTTCCCGAGGTGGGTTTTGAACTTGAAATTCAGGAGATATGTTTCTAGTCGGGAATTTAATGCTGGTAACTGCCCTTCATTACTTGAAATTTGAAATCTTTCGGCTCCGTTTGAAAGGGAAGGAGTACAAATACAAATATTTGTACAGTGTAAATACATATAAAATACAAGGTTTTGCACTCTACATAGTTATAGTTGTATTTGAGCTCCTCTTCAACGCAGAGTGAGCCAAGTGCTTGAATGCCGGTTTTTTCTTCTTTTATATGCTCTGCAGCTCCAATCATCCCATGGCAGGCAGGTTGAAGTGCTTTTGTTTCAATTCTTTTTATAAATATCTGAGTGACTTTTGACAGAAAAAGATGAAGAGAAATAAAAGAGATACCAGTCCACTTTCTGAACCATTTATCAAGACCCAGGACCGGAGTCCAGCGCTGTGGTTGCCTGAGAGGGCTGAGAATATTTGATAATGGCCAACCCCAAGTCGCCGGCGTTACATGTTTCTCGACGTTCATCTAGTTGTATTCCCCCCTCCCTCTTATAAATGCCTCACATTATTAGCAGAGGCTTCGATTATAAACTCTAAATCCTACCTCTTTTGTGCAGTCCACAACATGGTAACAGGGCTACCAGAAGGCACTTAGCTTGTGTGAGTTTACTTTAAAGAAATTTCAAAGAATGTTGTGTTATCAATTGGCTAAGATATGATTTCGGAAATGGGATGTTGAACGAAGGAGCGTGAATTGGGAGAGAGGCGCAGAGATTACAAACAAATTGCTCCTCGTCCTCGGTATGATGGGCGCGCTTTGCAAATCTGACAGTAATATGTTTGTCAACAAGAGTTCCATTTCATATTTCCAACCCAGAAAGTCAGAAACAACATGATGATGACCTGCCAAGCTGCCAGAGAAGAGGGTTGTATGGGGCCATGGAGTTGAAGCCTGGAGGGTCTAGAAGGTGTTTGTGCAGAAGTGTTGGTGAACGGTGCCGGTCCACACACAATTCCACATGGCTGTTGAGTGTTGATGGGTCTCGGTCGCGTATAGAGAAGCAGAGGAGTGGAGGAGTGGGTGGCGTGGCGTCCGAGTCGACGGTTCCACCAAACAAACTCATGGCCATAACAATGGGTGTGGTTTCAGTTCAGCGATTCATTGGGGCTTGGGCCAGGGCCACGCAATGGATATTTTGGTACTATTTTAACTTTTTCGAGCATACAAAAGAATTTCATGTGTTCAGCGTTGCTGTCCTATGTCGCTTTCTTCTTCGTTGATCCGGATTAATGATTACGGCCGGGCCGGTCCGGGTCGATCGGTACAGTAGAGACATGTGAAAATGGGATGTTGTGATAGGTGAGACTGTGAGAGAGTGAAGCGACCTCACATACACATTGCATTGCATGAGTGACACATGAATGAATATGATGCAAGCCAAAGCTCAAAGCTCAAAAGCATTGGGATGGCTGTTGCGATCGATGACTTATTGGGGAATGTGAGAGTCCCATCCCATGATGCCATTTTGCTTTGCCTTTTAACGTCACATGCATTCACTCTCTCTCCTTCTCTCCCTCAAGCCTCAATTTCAATTTTCGAAAATCGAAACAGGACTAAGGACCAGTAATGGGAATGACCAGGTCCATTGTTTTATTGGGTGCCTAATTACTCCATGGCCAAGATCAACAACTTACAACTTTCAAGCAACATATGTTATTACTTATTAGTCAGTTAACTCTCTTTTTAAGCAATCCAAATTAAGATCTTCCGCGATTTGCCAAGTGCATGCATGCACCTTCAATAATATAATCCAACTTCATTTTTTTCTTCTTCTCCTGGGTGGCTGGGTAGATGCCCAATGCAACAAGCTCTCTCCTTGAAATCAGCTCTTTTTTTTTTTTTATCATTTCAACGTTGGATCGATCGGAGGAAAAACCAGGTCGTGATAAAAACTTTTAGATTCGAAACAGGGTTTCAGTGAAGAAACTTGCCGGTTGCCAGGCAGAAGGTGGAAGGATCAATGAATGAGAGCATATGCAGTAGAGAACTTGAAAAGACTATTAATAAAACGTACTTGTGATTCATATTCTGATTTAAAGCGATGTCTTTGGTTGTTTGCAAATTTGGGAGGAAAACATAGGTTTTCACCGTGGAAGGGAAACGAGTATAATTTGAAAATTTTGAGACTCAACAATTATTTCTCCTCATCCTTGTTCCCTGCAACTGGAAGAAGGAACTATATAAGACTATTAAGTATATATACCTCCTAAAGACAACTGCATGTGGAGATGTGAATGTGGCCAACCTCAATCCATTTTTCTTTCCCTCCCCCAACAGAAAACAAAATGTTTAAGAATAGAAAGAAAACTTGAAATTGATGAAAAATCACCAAAATTTGTTGTTTAGTATCATTTAAGTAATTCGTTTGGTACTTATTCTTAAGGGTGACTATTTTTTCTTGGAATCATCCTTTTCATTGAGCAATGGCGGATGTCATGTCATTCTTTAAAAATGGGAATCGCCTAAAAATCAGGAAATAACCAAAAATAGTGATCCCTCAAGATGGGCTGATTTCAGGAATCATTTTTCTACCGATTTCTCCAAAATAGCAAAAATCGACCAACCAAACAGATTAAAAATCACCCATTTTTCTTTATCCCATGTGGCTCCAATGTGACACTGTTGTTTTGAAAAATGCCATCAATGCCAAACATCACCAATCTGTGATAAGGTCAGTAGAGCCCACTTATACCTTGCTCTATCCCCACCCCTTTAATACTCCTTCATTGTGTATTATGTAACAAGTGGGGACCCGTGCAATGCACGGGCTTTGTTAAGTGAGAGTACTAAAACAACAAAGAAAAAATTGACAATATTATATACTGATAATTTTTATTAATTAGTATAAATTAAATAAAAGAAAAAAGCAATAATTCATAACAAATAATAATTTATCGACAGTAAATAAAGAGAAGGAAAATTCATTTTTAATAATTCATTGATAATTTCTAGTAATTTACAATAATTGATCTAATTTCTATTCAATTGCTATAATTACTAATAATTTACAGTTAAATGAATAGAAGAAAAATAAATAATTCCATGGAATGCATTATTATGATTCCATCCTTATCTGATCCCAATCGATTATATCTAAATCATTATCATATAAGCCTTATTCCAGCTGTGGGGTCGGCTACATAAATCCTGTTTCAACATAGTTAAATAATGAGAATTCAAATCATTTGTTATTATTGACTATTTTTTATCATGATTTGAATGTAATAAATATACATGCTTGTATTTCTGTGCTATTAATGTATTAACAAAATTGATTTAAATGCTAGACTTACCTCTCATGAAAGTTATTTTAAATTTAATTTATTATTCTGATATACAATATCAAAATTATTGTTAGCTCAGTTTATTAATGATATGTAACATATTGATGATTTATTTTATATATATACCCTTATTAAAAATGATTTACTCAATTTTATTAAAAATACTTTCAGATCCAAAAAGCTTCCCCTTGAAGAGGCAGCAATGTCATTTACAAAATGATGGTAAAGCTGAATACTCCAAGAGGTGGAAACAGGTATGAAGTGCTTTTCTATTCTTTTTCCTTTCTTTTTTTTTATTTTTTTGCCTTTTACTTTTCAATGCAAAATTGAAGGTAGAATTTTGTGGAACTACAATTGCTATATTGAAAGAAATGGATTTGCTAAATTAATTGGTTCTTCAGAAAATCTTTTCTTTTCACATTAAAGAATACTCGTGTATGTGTGAGAGAAAATGAAAGGATAATTGTCTCTTCCTCTATTGTCACTGAACAATAAACTTATGTTCTTTTTTTAGATTTATGTGGGAAGTGGAAAAAAATTATTTTCTTGAGTATCACTTAACTTGCTATTTTCTACGTGGATAAATAACTTTCCCACCTCGGGGGAAGGTGTCAACACTTAAATGGGATAAAAATATCCTTTTAATAATAAAATTTTATGGCTAAAACAGTCATTGCCTTATTTATATAGAAAATAAAAAAACATGATTAAATGCACTTATCTAAGTAAATAACTTACCAAAAAGCAAATGGGGCCTAAAAGGGAAACTAAAAAGCATAAATTAGCGGTCTTCTATTTGGGAGTGCTTAATTGCTTATTGGATAAATAAATGCTTATAGGATATGTGTGTATCCTATTAAACACTTATTAGTGTTTGGTGAACAAAAAATGCTTCTAGTATAGGTATTTTGAAATTACGTAATGGACCAAGACGAGCCAAAAACACATTAAGTGCTTTTTCAAAAAGTGCTTGAAAAATGTTAAAATTTTGATCTTATTCAAAATGGACTTATTGGTGTTGTCAAGGCCTAAAATAAACACTTTTTTCCAATGCTTAAAAATAAGCACCCCAAACAGGGGCTGGGTCTATTAGTAGGAAGCCCATATTATTAACTTGAGAAGTAAGAACTAAGAAGCATAACTCAGGAAAACTTTGTAAAATCCAGAAATTTATCACAGCTCCTTTGAGGTGAGAAATTCTTTTCGGTAATTAATGAAAAGTAAACAAGAACAATAAAATCCTAAATTTTGGAAATGCTAAATCATTAGTAAAATTGCTAAATTTTCCCAAAAAAATATAGACAATTTCATTGATGCATCCTTTCCTAACGAGTACAAAAAATGTATGCAATTTTCAAAGTGTCCACAACAATTACTGTATCTATGCATTCCCTAAAAAAAAATTTTGAGGACATCACCCATCAATGGTGATTTTGTTTATTAGTCTGAGTCAAGACCCTAACAAATAAAAAGGGCACTATGATTGAGGAATAGGTCTGTTGACTGGTCCAATAATTCGGACCATGCCCTTTTTATATCCGGGCCAACCCAACCCTGTACATCGAGACCACGATTGATTTTTGACTGACACATAAATAAATTTCATACATTCGAAACACGGTGGGATGTAGTTGTAAGGCCTATGTGAAGAACGCTTTGTGAGGAATATATCTCAATTCCCCTAACTCATAATTGCTGTGAGGAGCGTTCTGTGAAGTGCAAATCCAAAACTCTATAGAAACTGGTAAAATCTTACTGAGAAACATTAAAATAGAACATTATTACATGCACATAATTTGAGATAAAAGGAGAATGACTGATTTATTTCCCTTTCTCTTGTGAATTTTTAGATTCATGTTTATATGGGTTTGGTTCTCCCTGTTAACCAGGTTTGGTAATGGACATGATTCTTATCAGGTCTTAATAAATGGACTAAATAAAGTTGAGCCCATTTTGTTCTTAAGTCTACAGTTTGTGGACCCAGGCCCTGCTAATGGGGAAGGGTATGTCGGGTACTGGCCAATACTGGGGTACCCATTGCCCACCGGCCCCACCCCACGAAAAGATTAATAGGTAATCACATGATGATGAACAGTTGCTAAGAAGATATACAACCATAAGCCCCTTTCTATCCATTTTATTTCCCTTTAACCCTTTGTTGTTTTCTGTAAACAGGGCAACAGGCCCTGGCCTAAGAATCCCATTGTTCAGTGACAAAGCTTCCTGCTTTCTCTGAATATGGAAGCTACCACGCTTCCTTGAGGCAAAAACCAAGTTTTTGTAAATTTATGTATTTATACTGTACATATTTATATTTGTACTCTTTTCAAACTGACTCAAAACGTTTAAATGCTCAATTTCCATCCATAGTTCCATGCAGCAAAAACCCAGTAAGAGAGAAAAGAAACATTTGAGGATGGATATATATTGTGACAAAATCGGTGAGGGTGTCATTTATCTAATTTCAAGACAGTGACAATATAATGTTGATGGCAAGAAGCGGGAATTGAGAATGACAGTTGCTCTCAATTTGGCCCTCCTAGGGGATTTGGTTTTGCAGAAAGCAGAAAAAGAAGGTGCAAATAGAACAACAATTTCAAGCAGGAAATTGGTGGTGGTAATGGGACAGCTGCCTTAGATTTGACCAATAAGCAGATGATTAAATAGTTTTTGTGGTGGTTGCCTGGTTGGGACCTTGTAAAGGTGGAGAGATAAAAGTGAACCAGAATTTGGTGATGGAGGCCCAGTGGGCCAGTGGTCCAGAGTCCAGACCAGGAGAATGGATACAAGGAATTCGTCAACAATGGGTACTTGGTTTTTGGATGTGCTCCTCCAAACTTGAAAGGACATAAATCAAGAAGAAGACCAAGTGACCAACACAAGAAGGGAAAATTGGAATCTTTTTTTTTCTTTCTTTTTTAAGAAGAAAATGGGACCCAGCAGGCGAGAAAGACATTGCCTCAAATTAAAGTGGGCAATAATGCGCCCAAGACTACTAGATGATTAGATAGATCTTGCACTTAATTATTACCACCTAGAAGAATGAAAATTAAATTTTCTAGTTTAATATTCTTTTTAAACAACTACAGGTGTAAGATACCTTGTCTTTGATTCAAGGCCTTATCTTTGATTCCTGCCTTGACCCATAAATTAATGAAATCGGGGCCAAATTATATGCATTTCTGTCTATGGTAAAATCTAACTCCAGCTGATCCAATTCAGAGAGATATTATAGAAGGTACTCTAAGGATGACAATTTCTACATAACCCGGCCCCTACCCTATTTGATGGGTGGGTAGTTTTGGGGTGAGTATGGGTTGTAGGATTTTACAATTTATATAGGTATGAATAGGATATAGTATTAGACTAAACCCGATCTTTTATGGCCTATATATTGTTGGAAAGCATATAAATTTTATGTATCAAGTGTTGAATTTAATAACATTTTGAATTTGATGTAAAAGATAATTGATAGTTCATATGTTTTCTACATGTCTTAATCAAATAATTGGAAATTTTGTTGTTTATTTGTGTTATTTTACTTATTAATTACTTATATATGACAAGAAATAAAAGCAAATTAGATATGGGATCAAAATCCAACCCGCCCTACCTTTGAATGTGGGGAGGATAGGGTAGGGTCAGGGAGGGTTTTGTGTTTTCATGTGCGAATAGGATTTAGATTCTCAAAATCTAACCCGCTATGGGTTTTGGGGCAGGTACAGATTGGGAGTTTAGGGAAATGGTAGGGTCAAGAATTTACAAAACCCTCCCCAAACCCACTCTGTTGCAATCCCTACCCACTCCCAATTTAATAGCCATTTACTTACAAATCATGAAAAAATCAAAGTAAAATTAGTGATATGTAAGGGAATAATCACATGCCATGCATATGCATGTGTATAAGTATACGTATTATAGATAATAGGACAAAAAGATGAAAAGGCATTTAGATTTTGAAAGCCAATCGGCTAAATCATTGCATTAAATGGCATGTCTTTCTGTGTGGTTTGTCGGCTATATAGAAGCTCGACAAATTCCATTGTGGTCTTTCTCCGTTTGGTTCATGGGAGATCTGACCGCCAAAAGACATTGCATCAAAAAGATGCGCAAAATCCGTTTTGGGCTATTTTTGAGAATCTCTAAATGGAGCTTTTTCGATTTTTTTTTTCAATTTGTCTTCATACAGAAAGATGTGCAAAAAGACATGCCTTAACCAAATGGTTTTCAGGCTGTCAAGAATCTCAAGATCTTGATGCAAAAGCTCACTACGTCTTTTGATTGTCAGAGCTTTCAAAAGATCATTCACAAAAGGCTTGCCAAACGGCCCCTAAGAAAAGGTTCGTCAACCATACTTTGCAATTGTGTGATATATCTAGTTACCTGTCATGATTGTAGAAGACAATAGAATAGTCAAAACCCAAATCAACTACTCTCTACCAATTGATGTTGTCTAATCCGAGTTGTTCCAAACCGAGGACACAATCAGATAATCCTACTAACTAGACGAGGCCAAGGTGGAAGGACGAAGCCACACATTGAGATCTGCAACCAGGAGATAGTGTAGGTTGAAATAATGCTAGTATGGGCCGAAGAGATAGTGTAGAGAGATATTCCAAGAGTGTTCTTCCAAAGGTCCCTTGCCTCGACCAGGGAATACCTATTTTTAGTTGGGTATCCGTGCCCCAGATGGATAGGGCTTCCAAGGTTATCGAGATGAGGGTGCCCTCCAAAGTCTTTTGGAGGTTTCCTCTTCCTTGGCGGAGTCCGCTTCCTTGTCCATGCATGACACTTCTTCTTAGTCGTGCTCTTCCATTAGGCATGGCTTTGATGTGGCCTGAGAGGGGGGCGACCACGGAGATCGCCACGTGACATCCCTGGCCAGCTCAACCATTACTCGAACACCACTCCCCCAGTTCTGAAGTCGAGGAGTGTAGTACTCGGTCGCAGCTGGATGTGGAAGAGTTTTGCGGTCTGCGACTGAGGAACTTTAATTTTTTTTGAGTTGGTTGGCCCCGGTAAGACCGGTTTGCTGGGCAGACCGAATAGTTCAACACCCAAGTTGTTTTCGTTATGGGTTGGTAGGTACGTCATTTCGACTTCCCGAGGTCACGCGCATGCGAAGTGCGGCGTCGAATCGACATCGTTGATTTGGTTTGATCTGAACTGTTGGCTGCCTTTATAAAAAGAGGGGTAGGCGAGCCATTTCACAATGTCATTTGAGAAGAGTTTGTGCCTTGGAGTTTGGCTAACGTCCCTTGCTTGATATCTCAGGTGTCCTGAACTTTTTTTCTTTAGTAAGATGTCTTTCACCACATCTTCCCTATCTTTCCTTTTCACTGGTATACTTCAGGGGATGAGAGTGAGGGTAATCCCCAATGCGAGGTGACCAATGCTAATGTGGCCGAGGTCTATGACGAGGGCGATGCTGAGGTCCAAGAGATATGTGCCGACAAGGCGGCCAAGGCCGATGTGGAGTCTAAAGAGCAAACCCTTGAGGAGAGATTTGGGGAGCGGTTTGCCTCAACTCTGTGTAGCCTTTCTCTGGCTGACCTGGTTCAGATCCGGGAAGTTTATCGCATTCCCAATGAGTATGAACTGAGGTGTCCTGGGATCGGAGAGAGGGCCACTTTGGTACGATTCAGGGAGATTTGTGTGTATGTCCATAGTTTGATAGCCAACCTTAGGTTCCCTTTAGATCCTGGGGTAGTGGCAGTCCTGAGGTGGTATCGACTCCTGCCTATTTAGTTGATGCCAAACTTGCTTCCGTACTTGGTCGAGCTGCTCTGTTACTATACTTTGAAGAATATTGAGATCACCCCGTCAATGTCTAGATACTTTCTCCACTTGAAGAAGCACAGGCAGGGGTACTACTACTTGTCGGCCAAGCTGAACACCAAGGTGCTTGTTGAGGTTCCCTCTTCCATTAAGCACTAGAAAGAGGGTTTTTTTTTGTTAAGTGTCGAGGTGATAGACCATTCTCCCTCGCCCTGTCTATTTTAAGGACTAAGGATAAGGGTCCTTCCTAGACCAAGCTATCAAAAGAGGAGATAGTTGTTGTGAGGAGGATAGTGTGAGTGCACATCGAGGAGTACATAGCATACCGATTGCTGACCTCGACTGGGCTGATGTGCCCTTCGGCAGACCAATCCCAGTCCAGTCCGTGGGCTACATGGTCTTTCTTTTTTTTAGTGATCTTGTCTAACTTTGTGGTGAATTGTGCAGACTTAGACATGGATAACCTTGAGGAGAGAGCTCAGCATATGAAGGTCATGGATGCAAGGAAGGCGCAAGTGGCTAGCGCGTTGCTTGGGGAAGAGGCCGAGGTCGACAAAGGAAGTCATGGTGGTTGACTCCATGGAAGCCACGACCCAGCTCGGGCGGTCCTTGTCGTAGAGGGGGAACGCTCTAGAACACACATTGACTGAGGGCTCGGTCGGTGTATACTTGCCTCAATGGTCGGTTCGGATGGAAGACACCCTTGAGACGAAGGTGGTGGCCGAGCAGCTTGCCTGGGGTGTGATGCTCCTCGGTATTAGGAAGGAAGCCAGTAGTCACACCAGCAGCTTTCCTGGAGAGCATGACTCTTCATCAAATCATGGTGGTGAGTTCAGCTTTACTTGTTCTTCATTGTTTCTCTTCTTTTATACTAACTATTTGATACGGAGCAATACATGCTTGATTTGTCTCATAACCATGTGATTCGTGTTTCATACTTTCACATGTTTAGTTTAAAAAAGTGCAACTGGCGTGATGTTCAAATCACTCGACGCATAAGACATACACATCGGTAAGCCATTGAGACAACAATTATCTTATGATAATAAGTTAAATAAAATAAACTTTTATCTATTTTAATCCCCACATATAGTCTTAACAAATAAAAATATATTTTAATTTGCATTAAATAAATATATATTTATTATTTAATAAAAATATTGTTTACAAAATACTTGAGAATGTAATGTAAATTGAATTTGTCAAATCCACTAATCCACTTTTATATCAAACAATTAAAAATTATAAATTTCTATATGATATGTATTTTAGAAGTTTTAGTATATTTGAGATATTTTAAGTTAAGGATATATTTTTTTGTAAATTATTAATTGATATTTTAATTACATTTTGTAATAACATTTTTATTGTTTACTAAAATAAAAATATTGTTTACCAAACATATGAGAATTAATTTTTAGTTTTTTTTCTTAATGTTAAAAACTAAAAATAGAAAAATAAAAAAGATTTGATATAATAATTACATATAATAATTGCATGTGTTTTGTGACATAAGCTTTGGTAGAAAATAAATAATAGCTTTGTGCTTGTATTAATTTGTAAAAATTTATATAATATGTTCTAGGACTCTAGATTGATACATTATTAATAAAATTGTATGATTTCTATGCATCCTGCTATATTAATTGTAATATATTTATTCACAAATACCATTAAAATATAGATTTCCTATGTAGTTATACATTAATGTTGACTATTTTAACCTAAAATATAATGTTACTAATATATTTATGAAATTTATATGCATTTCCCAACATATCCAAGCATTTCCATGTTTTTTCGTTTGTACCCATGTATTTCCTAAGTGTATCTATATCTGTATCTAAGTGGTCTGATATGATAGTGTTGTAAATCCATTTAAAATAAGGAAATGTGAATTAAAATCTTTGTAAAAAAATTCTGCTTATATCCCCTAGATCCTCTTTATATTTGACCTCTTTACAACCATTAAAATGACTTTGTGGATACCCAATAGCCTTTCTATTGATAGCTTTTGCTTATGAAAAGTTTATTAGAGATGCAACTGGGATGGGTTCAGGTGCGGATTTTTTTTTTCCAAAATTTGAATGGGCCTGACTTGAAGGCCTGAGCCCAAATTGTGCAATTCGGGCCAACCTGAGTTGCACCCTTATTAAATATGAGACAATCTTTTGCCTTACTTTTTTCCTAGTTTTTGTACTTTTTTAAGTTCAAATCTATTTTAGTTTTTCCCTTTTCCCTTTTTTGTTTTATTTAATTCACCATTCATCCATTTAGGTTTTGAACAAAACGATTCTAAAATGTTGAATTTCTTTAGAAAAAAAAGAGAGAGATAAAAAAATTGAAGTAACAACAAATGTTTGTTGGATTTACTACTGATTTAGGACTTGGTGAGAAGATTGGAGCCTATAGCCACCTATCCACAATAAGATATATTAGGGACCCTAACCTAGTAGTAGATTAGATTAGGGGTGAGCATGGTTTGGTTCGGTTCAGTTTCATGACAGAACTTGAAATTTATCCTGTAGAGATTGGTTCAAGGTTTTTTGGAACCATAACCTATCTTGTGAAGGTTGGTTCGGCCTTGGTGGTTCTAGGGTCTACTTGTCGAACCTACTCTTCTTTACTCATTCCTTGTAAAAAATGAAACACGTTATTTCAAAACTTGATTTTCAATAAATATAATTTGACTTATATTATCTTTATTGATTAAATTGAGTAATTTAACATGTAGACTTTCATTATATATTAATATATAACTTATCATTATAATTTAAAAATTTGAAAGTATTACTTTTTACATTACTTATTATATATATTCAAATATTAAATGAAAATAAATAATCAAATCATTTAAATAATTCAATGGTCAAGTGAAATAATGGCCTTTATAACAATGAATTCAAATCTTTACATTTTCAAAAATATTTTGGATTCATTTGAAAACAAATTTGATTTCTAAGACCAATTCCACTAAAGCTAGTTTATTGAATTGATTTGAGGAGAATAAATCTCTATACCCTGAAACTAGCATGACTGCGAAACGGTTCCAAAATCTATGCATTTTGCGGGGTCCGGATGTAGTAGGCATGTTAGGTAAGCATAATGAGTGAGCACGTAATAGCTGTGTGACACATGTCCCAGATAATGTGCCTTTCATCCAAACATTTTTGCTCCGTTAGACAAAAAATATCCATTATTTTATTATCTTTGTCAAAATAATTAAAAATAAAAACAATGAAAAAGGAAAACCTAAACATGTTGGGAATTGGGACTCATTTACGCTTTCCTTTTCATTGTTTTTATTTTTAATTATTTTGACAAAGATAATAAAATAATGGATAATTTCTGTCTAACAAAACAAAAACATTTGGATGAAAGGCACATTAGCTAGGACAAGTGTCACACAGCTATTACGTGCTCATTCATTGTGCTTACCTAATGTGCCTACTACATCCGAACCCGCATTTGCACACCCGTAATCAAATTCTATCCAAAAAGACCCCATGTCGAGTGAGAGAGATCAGGGCCAAGGGATGAATACAAGAATTTGCTGGACCAGTTGTTCACACACAGATTCTTCTGACGTGGCAATATCATCTGAGTTTTGTGTTACTTCAAAGTGGACCGTGGGAACATATATCATACGGATTTTGGATTGAATACCCGACGAATGCAGTGAATCATTGTTGTCTCCAGGCGGCAAAAAATTGAGAAGGTCATGTAGGGAATTCCTCCTGTTTTTATAATTTTATTTAGGATAAATTACAAAGACCCCCCTGTACTATGGGGCTTGTGACAAAGACCCCCCTGTACTTTGTTTTGCGACAAATACTCTCCTGTACTATGACCATGAGACAAAGACCCTCTTCCATTAGCCTTCCGTCCAAAAAGGCCGTTACAATATTTTTTAATCCCCATACTACCCTTATAATAACTATTTGGATGAGAAAAACATTGTTCATCTTCCCCGACCTCACGATACACTAACAATAATGGCGGACTGGCGGTAATCCCCTCTACCTCAGATTCCTTCACATTTCTATTTCTCTCCCTCTCTCTCCTCTCTCTCTCTCCCCCAATTTCTCTTCTTCCCCTTCCCCTTAACAACCTCACCAGTAATAAAATATATGATGTTGTCGAGATCTACTTGGGCACCAAAGAGTGAAGGTCAGGAAACCTGAGAAGGAGAAGAACTTTACTATCACTATGGAGAGAAACGAAGAGATAGTAGATGTGTTTGACTGTGTAAGATTCAAGTGGAAATTCGTATGTGTGGCGGTGGAGTCCTAGATTTTCAACCACCGACGCCATTTCAATTCGATAGTCCGATCGTTTAAGCTAAGGTTCCACAAGAAGCATAAAGACAAGGTTTTGAGTTCTTACTTTCCGTACATATTGGAGAAATCAAAGGCCATCAACGACGACAAGAAGACATTGAAGCTATTAACCGTGAATTACAACGTCTATTAAGATAACCCATCAAACACATGGAGATCGATTAACCTGGATCACCCAACGACCTTCAAGACGCTGGCCATGGAGTTGGATATGAAGAAAGTAGTAATGGAGAGAGAAAGATCAGGATTGAATTAAATGGGTTCAATCCTGACACTGTTAAGGGGAAGGGGAAGAAGAGAGATCTGGGGATAGAGAGGGAGAGAGATAGAAATGTGAAGGAATCTGAGGTAGAGGGGATTACCACTAGTCCGCTGTGGCTGTTAGTGTATCGTGAGGTCGGAAAAGATGAAAAGTGTTTTTCTCGTCCAAATAGTTATTACAAGGGTAGTATAGAGATTAAAAAATATTGTAATGACTTTTTTGAACGAAGGCTAATGGAAGGGGGTCTTTGTCTCATGGTCATAATACAGGGGGGTCTTTGTTGCAAAACAAAGTGCAGGGGTTCTTTGTCACAGACCCCATAGTAAGGGGGGTCTTTGTAATTTACCCTTTATTTACTTTACTTTATTAATAAATAATAAACTAATTGAGTCCAGATGTTATGCCCACACAAACTCTGCTCACATTGATCGCAGCCACACATGAAGAATATCTCATCCTCTGCATAGTGGGAGATGTTCCCAATTCATGGGGATAGTGTGTTGTGGGTACACATGGGGTTCTCGTGGGCAGGAGATCTGAACTCAAATTAATGACTGTATTCGTCGTAAACTATAGCCTCATGCCCTTGTGAGTTGTGAATGTGACGTGCCTTGGGATTCAAATGCACGTTCCCACCGGGAAATTGCTGCGAAAATTTCTCTGAACCGTTGGATTGCTTAAGAAAGTGCTTAGTCACTTTAATTTGATTGATAATATTTCGAGTTCGCATCAGAAAAGGATTAATCCTCTTTGGCTGCTGCACACACGTCCTATTCAAGTGCTAATCTACTTTCTTTTCCAAAAATGACCCTCTATCCTCCAAAGTTTCCATTACATTCGAGTATTCCTTTGCCTGGAAAATCTAATATTTACGTGCCCAACATACGTCATTCCAACTGCCTCTCCTCATTGACAGTTTCAGCTTCGCTTCTCTCTCTCTCTCTCTCGACTTTGCTTAAACCCTAAGATTCACTCTTCGATCCCAAGATTGACGATTAAAGAAAAATAAAGATGCGAACATACAGAGCGCGCTCCCTCCCACTGTATGTTGTGTGTGCACCTCTGCTCTGATTGATTGCTGAAATGCCCATTTCGAGGAGAAGAGAAATCAAATCAGGGCTCTTGCAACTATTTCTCCTTTCTCTCTTTCTACTGTTCTTCAATGCTTCTTCTCACCCTTGTGATGATGACCGCTGCAAAACTGGATCCTGCGACGATAATGGCGAGTGCATTTGTCAACTCCCTGACCCTTCCACCATTTTGGATGGTGACCGACCATTCTTCGGGTAGGTACATGAATATCTTAGACCTGCTCCTTCTCGTCCTCAACTTTAATGTTTGTATATCTTTCTGTGTTTTTCGAAGTTTGACCTTACACGGTGTCCACCATTCTCAGGGGGAGGTTTTGTGATGAGGAGCGGATCATGTGTGACGGGACTAATTCCTTCTGGTGTGAACACGGGGCAACCTGTCAGGAGATTGTCCAAGGAGAGAATTATACCTGTAAATGCCGGCCGGGTTATACTGGAATTCATTGTGAGAACAGTGGAGCGCCTTGTGGTCGGATTTTCTGTTTTCACGAGGCAGAGTGCCTAGTTGAAGGTGAAACGTGTGAATGTCCACCGGATTGGACAGGGAGTGTTGACTGCTCTAAACCCACCAGGAGTCCTACAGGTTGAACCTTATTCTTTTTCTTACTTTGTAAAAAGGAAAACAGAAAAATGATTCTTTTTCTTTTAGTTTTTCTCCTGCTTCTCTATCTGTTTATGGGCTTGCTGCAATAGAATTAGTTTCTACAGGCAATCATTCTAGTGACTATTGTGACTGTTCTCCGCTTGACATTGGTGACTGTTCTCCGCTTGACATTTGTCCTTGATTTTCATCATTGTCCACTTGACATTGGTGACTGTTCTCCACTTGTTTCACAAATTTCAATGTATAAGCTGTTCTGTGCTACGTCAATGGTTTTCATTGTGATATATGCTTCCCCTTTTCTTGTGTGTTTCTTTTGTTTTTGTTTTATAAACTTCTCCTGATTTACAGTTTTTCTAGGTCATTTTGGTTTTACTGCAGAGTTTTCATTTCATGTCATTTACTGTACATATGCAAGTTATTAAACCTATCTTCATGCTGTTTAACTAGCAGCAATGGTCAATGTCTCCAAATCCTGATTAATTATTCATCATGCATCAGATTTCAGTCATTTACCTTTTTTTTTTCTCTAAAATATCTGGTTTGATAGTTGATTCTTTGCATCAATAGAGGTAGAGTGTGTAGTCAAATGGCTTCGAGCCTATATACTTACACTAGTTCCTGAAACCATCCTTTTGATTGCGTGGAAGGAAAGATTCTCAAATTGAAGCCTTTTCTACTGATGCATATGTGTGTCTGTGTGTGTGTGTGCAACTTGTTCGGAATTTCAGTCAGATGACATCCTGTCTGTACTGACATTATTTTATGCTGATCTCATATGCAATGGTTGCATCAGTTTCAAAATGTAATGGTTTCTGGTAGAGATTCATTGAGCCCTTAAAACATTTTAGAGCTTTGGCTTGTTGAAAAAGCATGAGAACATGGGTTTGAGTCTCAAGGTGGGCAATTTATGCAAGAAAGAAATGCCAAATGTTAGATCTGTATCTAGTCCACCATAGCCAGGACCATCATTGTAAGTCTCTGATTTATAGCTGACCCCATATAGTTGGGACAAGGCTTCAATGATGATAATGATATATTTATTTATTTTTATTTCAAGTTGAGAGCTAAAATTAGTTAGGACCTTGTTTTTTCATTTTATTGTTTTCCCCTTCTCATTGTATATTATCATCCATTGCAGATATTACAAATTCCACCACTAACAAGTTGCCACATGTTGAAAAACATAACAACACAAAGGTGTGTAAGAATCACCATTCTGCTAGTTGATTTTATTTCATTCTTGGTATTCTTGTTTTAATTTATTAACTAGTTGTTTGAAGCTTACATAGATGCATATAATGTGAGACAAATTGGAAGACACCAACTTGCAAGAAAAACAAAATTATAATGTGTTCTGTTGAGATGTAGTCCAACAGATGTATCCTTGTGTACATGCTCTCCCTTTTTTTTTCAAATATACTATAAGCAGTACATGGTGGCAATTTCTGAATGTGTGGGTGGATTAGAAAGATTAACAATCCAGATCCTGCATTAGAGGTGCATCTGATCTTCTATCTTAAGAATTAGAAGATAATCAATACTTATAATGAGAACGTTGTGATACTTAGATAACATTAGAAATACAAGTACTGTTTATCATTTGTATTAGTTGGTTGACCAAAAATGATAGTAAAAGAATGTAATGGATACTTTCAATATTGAGTCTACTGACAGCCAAAGATGAGTGCTAACCTATAAATCACATACCCTACGAATCATGCTTGTCGTGTTTTGAGTCATATTAGGCACCACCTCTATGAAGTCAGATTTGTCCTCTCACTTGAACCATTTGAAGCAGTCAGTTTCACAGAGGACTTATTTTATCACATATGGGTATTAAAAAGGTACAAAATACAAAGCAGTCCCAGTCTTCCAGAGTTACATGGTTCCAAGATAGTTTGCACTCCCAGAGCTCCAATTTACAATCAATAACCTTCACCGCTACCCAACTGGTTCTTTCATATGCCTTTTCTTCTTAGACTCTAAGTTATTAACTGCAATGCAGATTCAGAGAATCTAGTCTGCATATGAAGTTTGCCACTATGGTAGTTGTTCTTTAAGCAGGATCCATTCAGGAAAAGGCTCGACAATTTCATCCAAAACTTTTGATGTCTCATTCATGTGACCAAGTGAGATGAGGTCAGGCCATTGGCTTCACTTTTTTCTTTATTGTTTTTCTTTAAATCCTTGATTTCTTCCTCTTTCTGCTCTCGTGTGTTGGTAATTTCTCTAATCAGGGCATTTTTATAGACAAGAAGGTAAGAGATGCATTTTGTGCTACCTGTGAAGAAATTGTTTTGCTGACATATTTAGCTTTATTATTGATACCAGAGGTGTCATCTAACAGTCATTTCTTTTTAATAAAAGGAATGATACTTGTGAAAAATCCTTGATATAAGAAACATTTTGTTTTTTTCTTTTTATTATTCTTGAGTCACTTTGAGTGAAATATGTAGTCTTCGAGTAAAACTAGAATCTGTGTTTATTTCTAACTGAATAATGTACCAGATGAATTAGATTCTGTGTTGCCTGGGAAGGTTACCCATTTTCCAGTCAAAGCTCTTTTGACATAATGGTAGTAAGTCTTGGTATTGCAACTATACATAAAAACAAGTATTTTCTGATATCATAAGCCTGGGTAATTGATCTGGCAAACCTTTGCATATATTGTAGAATGAAAGATGCATACCTTTAATACCTTGTGTAGATTCTAGAAAAATTCGCTGAAGTACCGTCCTCCTTTTCCATTTTCTTTTCAGTGGCTTGCAGTGGTCTTGGGCATGTTATGTTTTGTGGCAGCAGTTGCTGCTGTTGCCATATACATTAAGAGATTGTTCAAGCGAAAAGAAGAGACAACCTTAAAGTTCCAGCAGCTGTCTCAAATGCAGACACATGATTTCTTGGATGATGATGATGATGATGAGAATGAGTCATTTGTTCCTGAGATTCGGAGTGACGGTTCACAAATTTAGATGGTGTTAGACTGTATGAAGTTATGCATAGTTTCCTTAAAGTTCTCTAGGCAAGTCTTTTAGCTCACGTGTAATTCATAACACATTAACTCTCCTAAAAGGTTTGTTTTTCCTTTTGATTGGCATAACAGTTAAAATGTTTGTTATTTCTCTCTCTCTCTCTCTCTCTCTCTAAAGATGGTAGCAGGTCTGTTTAATGCTTATGGAAATTAAATCAAGATATTGGTGTTCTTTTATTTTGATAGAATGATATTAGCGTTCTAGGAGCAGAAGTGAATCTAACAATTCAATATGTCATCCATGCATTGCCTTGTTCATCCCTGAGAGTGGTGGGTGCGGGAATAAAAATCAAATATCCCCTTCCATTCGCTTTGTATTTTCCTCCTCCTGGGGACTTAAATATGAAGTGGTTGTTCTGTCATTTTTGTTTCTTATTTCTGGCATGCTGTTCCTCTCCCACTATTTATAACAGAACAATGATATCAAGAGAGATTTGTTCATCTATTGAGCTGATCTCCACGATGGGAAACCCCAGGTAGATGAGAAGGATGTCACTTTGGATTTCTCCTCTAGTCTTCATTAAGTCTGCGTATGCTTTTACAAAACCTGGCGACTCAAAATAAAAATAAACCAAATTGTGCACAGCGTGTATGCTCTATTATCTGGCCATAAACACTTAAAAAACATTGGTCCCATCCAGGTACGGTACCCGTACTAGCACATCCAAGAAAATAGAATATGTTGATGATTCATTGCAATAGACTGTTGGGAGAACGACAGTCTATTTCTACGTATATCAGCCTTCCCCGATCTTTTACTATGCACACTGTTCATAACGAATTAATTAATTTATTGCTAACCAGGGGATATGATTCAGGAAAACAAATTCTCACGGTCATACTCCGGCCAGGGACATCAAACCCAAAGTTGCTGATCACGTTTGACATTCACTTTGGGGGTTATTTTATTTTGTTTTTGTTACTGAGACAGTTTGGAATGAGTACGAATGCAAAACCTGTATGTATTAGTATTTGTACTCTTTCCAAACTGGGCCGAAAGGAAATCCACAATATACAGTGTGAAATGGTGAAGATTCTGCCTCATCGTTATCATTGTTCCGTGGCCCCTACCCTATTGTGGGAATTGGCTTTGTCTTCCTTGTCCTTGAAATGTTTAATGAGAGAATCAATGGACCCCCGTATGCCATCCGGTCACCATCACCAATGTCGTTTTTTTGGATAAAATTGGAGTCCAAGTTCTGTGCACCCGTGGTCTCACTGGAAGCGTGAACCCACCAATCACAATCGATCATGTCGTCCTGGGCCAATATTCATAACATTTTCGGGCCTTTGACCGTACATGGGATAACCGGACATAAAAAGACAAAAAAAAAAAACTCAAAAACACCTAGTCCGAATCCTCCCTCCCATTTTGCATTTCGTTGTTTTTTCTCCACGGAACCCTATCCAGTATCCACACACCGGCAGACGGTGACCCGAACCAGCGGCAAGAGCTCCGGCGTTATGTTTTCTGGCCTCCTCTTCCTCTTCTTCTCCTTCTTCTTCTTATAAAGGGCTTCCTGTTTTCTCTTTTCAACAGATCAAACCATAATAACAATCTGCAGGTGAACCACCCATTTGGTAAGGTGCAGAAACTACTTCCATAGTTCCCGAATTCCTACAAACTTCTCAGTATTGAGACCCACATTTAAATTTACTTGCCTACTAACAGTGGAAGAAAAACCGAAAAAAATGTCCAAAAAAGAGATGTTTTTCAGCAAAATGGGTTCTCCTCTTTCTCAACAGATGAAGTTTTACTCCATTGTCCACGCTCTTATCTTCATCTTCTTTGATTACTTGAAAATAACTTCAATGAGACTTCAACCTGTAAATCGATTGGATTCAAATTACTTTGATTTGTAGGCCTAGTTAGAAGGATGGAAAGGGATTATGCATATGAAATGGCCTTTAGGCTTTAGCAACTATCAGATTAAGGAAATTTTGCACTTTGTGAATATTACAGAACATTTTAATATTTAAAATCTGTGACATGCAGTCGGGTGGGAAATATCTCGGCAAAATATTTTAAGAGGAAAGTGTCTCTGAACCAATTGGGTGGTTCACCTGCAGTTCACCACCGGTGTTGACCCACCTTCGTTCGCCCGAAGAATTCCGCAGGTGTAAGGTTTCGATCTGTTAAAAAGTGAAAACAGGAAGCCTTTTGTAACGTACTGCCGGAGTTGCTGGTTTGGGTCACCGTCCGCTGGGGTATGGTCACCAGACACCGGTGTGTGGTTAAGGTTCGGTGGAGGAAAAGCAACAAAATCCAAAATGGGAGGAAGGATGAGGGAGGTTTTGGACCGGGTGTTTTTGATTTGTTTTGTATGTGTTTGGTTCGTTTATATTTATTGAATAAACGTTTATATTTTATTTGCTGGTAAAACCGAGAAATGCAAACAATTAGGCACCACTCCGGTATAACAATGAATAAACTTCAAAAAATAACTTTTACAAACGACTGGCATACACATAAACCAAAGTTCACTTTTTACATTTTCGATGTAAACAGAAGAGCAAGAGAGAGAAAATGTTGAGAAGGCCCCTATGTGGCACCATCAATAAACATTTATCGAATAAATGTAAACAAAACCAAACACCCTCTTTTTGTCTGTGTCCAGTTGAATCGGCTAGTTCATGTTAACAGTCAAAGGCCCATTATGATTGGTGGGTGATGAGGGCGGATTTGGCCCTCCAATGATATTGTGACACATGGCACCTCAGAACAAATACGTGACACTTGGAACCACTTTGGCAACAACTTGCCTTAGCCAAGTTGATGGTGTCCCACCTAGCGG
>NW_010729088.1:809434-891583 GCF_000365185.1 Nelumbo nucifera
CGACCTAGCGGCTTGGCACAGACACCGACCTGGTGACCTGGCAGCCTGGCACATGCGCCGACATGGCCACTTGCAAGACATGCTCGCCAACGAATTCGGCATGCATATCCACACTCCCACGATCCTTGGAAGTTGGCCCACGTGCCGAACGATCTGGAGGGTGGTTAACGTGCATGGCGGTTACCTCAGGGAATCTCGGACCACTTAGACGACTTCTCAGAAATCTCAGATATGGTGCGTGAAGCCTATGCCAAACAATACCTATATAAGGGCACCAACCCCAATGACATAGGGAGCAAGTAAGCATATTCTAGCTCTCATACTTTGTGATTTTTAGCTCGTAGTCTACTATGAGAGTATTGACTTAAGCATCAGAGCGACCTCGCCGAGTTAGCCACCCCGGGTCCTCTGACATTTGGTTCCTTGCTGGTCTCTAAAGAGCAACAAAGCTCATCAATCCAACTCGACACCTCACAGGCAGCTCGGCACTTGGTTAGCCCAGCACCTCACAAGTAGCTCGCCACCTGTCAGCTTGCCACCTGGTCAGCCCGACACCTCACAGGCAGCTCAGCACCTCACAGACAGCTCGGCACCTAGTCAGTCCGACACCTCACAGGCAGCTCGACACCTGGTTAGCCCGGCACCTCACAGGCAGCTTGCCACCTGATCAGCTCTGCACCTCATAGGCAGCTCGGCACTATAGTCAGCTCGCCACCTAGCCTGCCCAGCTTGATTCCACTCGGTAGCCAAAGTTCTCCACTTCAGCTTGAGTCATCAACCACTTGGAAGCAGATCAAATGACGAGGTACTTAGTCAAAAAATCGATACATCAATAAAAATCGATTCATCAATTGGCGCCGTTTGTGGGAAACGCTACAAAAAGCTAAGTTCTCACCTTTTAGAAACTAAAAGCTCACTTTCTAGTTTCCATCTTTTATGAACTCAAAGATTATGCAGGAATTTGATGGTCATTTGATGGCCAACAGACTAAGCAGTTCTACCAACTTTATTTCAACTCAGATAAAGCCTCATCAACCCTCTACAAAGATGAGCTCTTCGTGGCTTCCGTAGGAGTAGGCGGCCAATAGACTGCATGAACGCCCTTGGCGGTCGAGCCTTCCAAGGCTCCCGTGCGAGCTGGTGACCTAAAGTCAGTAGTGTTGCCCCCGTAGGTCGAGCTCCTAGTAGCTACTTGTAGGAGTGGGTAACCGATGTCACTAACGAGGCTGATGCAATGCAGTCGTAGCTCTAAGGCACCGACCTGGCGGCTTGGCCCAGGTGCGACTTGGCAGCTTGGCAGCCTGGCACAGGCGCAAGCTGGCAGGCTGGCCCAGGCATGAACTGGCGAGCTGATAAAAGACTTCGGCTCCACAAAAGACCCAGTCGCCTCTTCGGCATGGGCAAGATCAAGGAGAGTGGACTACAAGTCGCTCCTAGAGCCTAAGGGCTAAAGTGCCGAATTGGCAAAGACTTCGGCACCACATAAGACCCAGTCGCCTCTTTGGCATGGGCAAAATCAAAGATCAAGGAGAGTAGACTACGAATCACTCCCAGAGCTTAAGGGCTAAGGTGCCAAACTAGCAAAGACTTCGACATCACATAAGACCCAGTTGCCTCTTCGGCATGGACAAGATCAAGGAGAATGGACTACGAGTCGCTCCCAAAGCCTAAGGGCCAAAATACCGAACTAGCGAAGACCTCCTCACCACAAGACCCAGTCGCATATTCGGCATGGGCAAAATCAAGGAGCGAACTGCGAGTCGTTCCTATAGCCTAAGGAATTGAATCGACGCTTACGAGCTCATCGAATTATTCATTCCGGACCAACAGGAGAAATTTACTCCCTTCGCCGAGTTACTTTCAGCTCGGGAGTGTGGGCAAATGATGAGAGCGGATTTGGCCCTCCAATGATATTGTGACACATGGCACCTCGAAACAACTAGGTGACACCCAGAACCACTTTGGCAACAACTTGCCTTAGCCAAGTTGATGGTGTCCCACCTAGTAGCCTGGCACAAGCGCGAGCTGGTAGCATGGCACTGGCACTGCCACTGCCCAACTCAATTCCACTCGGCAGCCAAAGTTCTCTACTTTGACCTGAGTTATCGACCACCTGAAAGTAAACCAAATGATGAGGTACTTAGCCAAAAAATTGATACATCAATAAAAATCGATTCATCAGTGGGTTCACACGTCCAATAAACCCACGGGTGCACAAAATGCGGACTTGTAAAATTGGGGCAGTATCTTAACTTCATAAAGAAAATTTGGGGTTGAATTACCAACCAGGTACAGAGGCGTCTAACTCTTGAAAATCAAAATGTGTTTAAGAAAATCATAACATAAAAGCCACGCTATGATTTGAAAGAACATAATTATAATATGCTCAAATCACAAGGTATAGTTATGTTATCTACATAGAGAAAAGGATGAACACACCTATCATTGGTAATTTGGCACTTACAAAACAAATAATTCCTAAAGTCAAGTCACGCAACAAACTGGAGAGATCTCAATAGAATATGCAGAGTCCAAATCCAAAAAAATAGATCCTACAATTGATGTGCAACCAGTAAATTTGAAGGAATTATTAATTTGAAGACCAGCATTCATGGTGGTGGTGGTGATCACTTGGAATAACCAGCAGGCGGGTAACCAGCTGGTGGTAGTGGTGGGTATCCAGCAGGAGGGTAACCGGCTGGTGGATATCCAGCAGGAGGGTAACCGGCTGGTGGATATCCAGCAGGAGCAGGAGGGTAACCTTGAGGTTGAGATGGTGGTGGATAACCATAGGGCTGCCCGTATGCTGGTTGTGGTTGATATCCAACTGGAGGAGGAATTGGCTGATCTATGCGAGACATCTGCTGAATGGGTGGCACAGCCATCACCTGCGGGCCAAGCATACCATCCCTCTTATCCATTTCAATCTTGTGCTGTGTCTGCATACATGCACAGACCCTACAAAAATGAAACCAAGAGATAGAATCAGAACAGAAAGCTTTGGAAACTATAATCATTTTCTAGTTTAGAGAGGGAAGGCGTACGTGCAATAAACCATGTCAGAAAAACATGATAGGATCTGAGAAGCCTCTGAAAGTTCCTCGCTTCCAACAATCATTGCAACAATGGAGAATATGCATGCTAGTTGTTGGAGACAAAACATGAATCCCTATGGTAACAGGAAGCAAGGGATTCAGAAACATGTATAGCACATATATTTGAGAGAGAGACTGAGAGAGAGAGAGAGAGAAAGAAAGAGAGAGATTTACAATAATACAGTTGTCACACTGCGTTGTCTGTATATTGAACTCATCTTGTAATAGAAAACGAGTTGATGCAACTGAGTTACCAAAGCAGAGGAAAACCTGAACAAAATGCATCAAGGATGAGTACAACTATATGCATCAATGAATAGAAAAGTAGGAATCTGTGAGTGAAAATAAAACTAATGCCATACCTCAGTGCAGAGACAAAATTCCGGGCATTTACTTTCTCCACACCTACCACTACATGGTAGATAACCAGCACAACATGTATACCTGTAACAAAAGAAAAGAATATGGAGAAGGTAAAAATCACACCCCTCTGCTCACTATATCACAACTTCATGGAAGAACGGAGGTAAGAAATTCATTACCTTGACATATCATTGTAAAGAGCTCGTTTCCGAAGCATGTATGAAGCACATGGTCCACTACAATAAAGCAATAAATGCATTAAATGAACTAGAGGTATCAAGGAACACACCACAAAGAACTTATTTCATGTATTAAAACCAACAAAATGGGAGAAGTATAGAGTAAATTTACACAGTTTGGTTGCCTGAAAGTGAAAAGTCGCATTCTTTTAGGTTTTCTTTTCCTTTCTTACATGTTCTTAGCAGCCAAGCACAGCATTGATTTTTGTAGCAAACAGGTGATGTAAACACAAGAAAGATAAGATTGAGGTTTGTTCTAGAATAATTGCAGGAGTTGGGGTATTGATATAAAACATTGCAGGAGTTGGGGCCAAGGTTCAAAATTTCGATACGATACGCCCTGTATCGGGTGTATTGTATCGTATCTTTTGGGTCCTGATATGCCGGTTTCCAGGTGTTTTGGGACCCCACTCTTTTTCAATAACAAAAACATGTTTCTCCCCAAAAACTAAATGTGAAAAAAAAAACTAAAAAAAACAAGTTTCCATATGTTTCTAAGTTCCAATACGCCTCTGCCGATACACAGGCGTATGGAAATTTTGAACCTTGGTTTGGGGTCTCCTAGGAATGGGAATGTGGGAGGAGGAATGTATAATCACCAATAAATTTCTCTACATATCAGAATATCACATTTCTATGCATTTTGTGTTGATTAAGTGCATTATGCACATCTTCAATGATATTTCAAAGTAATTTCCTTTTACCACTTCTAACCACAGCCTTAGTCTACATTTTGATGCAAGGAGACTGGAAAATCTAAGGCACCACAAAACACTAGGGGGAAAAAGACATAATTTAGTAAAGAAAACATTTTACATCTGAAAAGGTGGAGCATCTCTTCTTGCAGTGCAGATTCAGTTGGGTAATTTGGATGAATATACTAGAGGTTTTTGAAGTTGAGTCATGCCTCCCAAGGAATGTATTGGATCTGTTACGGGGCTGGGGTCTGAGGGGTCTGTAGAGAAGAGGTAAGATTGTATGGAAGTTGTTGCCAGCAGTGGTGTGGTCAATCTGGTCGGAAAGAAATATGAGACTCTTTGAAAATCAGTTGAGATCAGAGGAGAAAGTCTTAAAGAGAATTTGGGGAAAGGTTATATTCCTGGGTGGAAACTCACAAACTGTTTAAGAATTGTCCTTACAATTCTCTCAAAAAAATTATGTCTGAAGCCAATCTAAGATCTTTTTTGTTGATACCAAAAATCTAAAATGGAATATGTGATAGAACAAGAATTGGAAGAAATTGATGTCTTTTTCAACTGAGAAAATAGTACATATATATACAGCYTTGTAGATACTAAAATAGGAAGAAAATCAACTACCTCCTCCAAGAATAATTCCTATAATCAAGCTATTCCTAATTGGGCTAATACTCCATAATTACAGCCTATAATTACAACCTATAATCTCGTAACACTCCCCCTCAAGATGGAGCATAGATGTCAATCATGCCCAGCTTGTTACAAATATAAGAAACCCGAGCTCCATTAAGAGCTTTTGTAAAGATATCTCTTAACTGCTCTCCAGTCTTCACATAWGCTGTAGAGATCAAGTTTTGTTGAATTTTCTCACGAACGAAATGACAGTCTATCTCAATATGTTTAGTTCGTTCATGAAAAACTGGATTCGAAGCAATATGAATCGCAGCTTGATTATCGCACCATAACTTCGCTGGAATTGAGACTTTAAGACCGACCTCGGTTAAGAGTTGAGAAACCCACATAACTTCACACGAAGCTTGTGCAATTGCTCTATACTCAGATTCTGCACTAGATCGCGACACCACATTTTGCTTCTTATTCTTCCACGAAACCAGATTACCACCAACAAAAACACAATAGCCAGTAGTGAACCTTCGATCAATCTTGGAACTCGCCCAGTCCACATCAGAAAAACACTCAATATTACTGTGACCATGATTCCGATACAGTATCCCCCGTCCAAGAGTTCCTTTCAAGTAACACAAGATTTGTTCTAAGGCTGCCCAATGATGCACTGTAGGAGAGGACATAAATTGACTTACAATACTAACTGAGTAAGCAATGTCAGGACGAGTCACTGTGAGATGGTTCAACTTTCCAACTAATCTTCTATATCGTTCAGGATCATCAAAAGCATCTCCATCCTTTGTGAATTGCTGGTTAGGAAGCATTGGAGTAYTGCATGGTTYGACTCCCAGTTTCCCAGTTTCTGTTAACAGGTCCAAAACATACTTCCTCTGAGACAAAAAAATGCCTCTTTTACTCCTTGCCACCTCAATCCCCAAGAAGTATTTTAGGTGCCCCAAATCTTTAGTATTGAACTGGCTTTGCAAGAAGGATTTCAAGGATGAGATTCCTTGCGTGTCACTCCCAGTGATAACAATATCATCTACATATACAAGTAGAATGATGCCAAATGTGGACTGCTTATAGAAAACAGTATGGTCAGATCTGCTCTTCCTCATCCCAAACCTCTCTACTGCCTGACTGAATTTTCCAAACCAAGCTCGAGGACTCTGTTTTTTACAATTGCCCCCACTCAAATAAAATAATATGGGTCAAATAAAATTTGACTTCTTAAATGGTGTTTTTTTTCATGGTTTTAAAAGGCCTAAGAGGTGAAGCCACATGTGTGCCCCCATTGATCAATAGTCCTGGATCCACCACTGATAATCACCCCTTTGTCCCTGACAAATTAGTTAGACTTATGTCTCTTCTTACCACCCTCCACTCTATCATTAGCTATAGCTGGATTGGTGGCACACCATTATGTGAGGCTACTTATTCAATCTGGTCATAGAAAGGAACACTACTATTCAGGAATTCTATGATAAATTGGAGGCACAATCATTTGAGAGAAGCAGACTCAAGGCTTTGGAAGGTAAACAGCAAAGGCAAATTTTCTGTAAACATCTGCAAAAAGAAGGGGACATGTAAAATGCCATGTATGGAATAGAGTGAAATGGTGCAGTAATATTTTTCTAGGCAACTCCATGTATTTGGGGTGAGGCGTTGTTGAGTTGATTGTGATGCCATCTAAACAATTCGCTGTACTAACAAGATCAATTCTGAAGTATTATTCAGCCACGTTGCTGAGCATAGTCAATTTATAAGCCCTTACAAATCAAAATGTTCAACAACCCAGGAAACAAAAACGGCCTCAACCTACTCTTGCAAAAATATAATTTCAAAAGTAATGGTAATCCCTAGTTTCTGGTGAATGTACCACTACAAACCAGGACAAGGACCAGATGTATATAAAGCAAGCCTAGCATACGTACACCTACAATTAGACATTTACACCCTTTAATCGATTTGTGTCACCTAATACTCCGCATCTTCAGGGATGTAACCTCAAGGGTGTATTCTATCACCAAATCTGAGAGTAGAAAGTTCTGAATTTTTGGATAGAGTGCTACCAATACTTCATATTACCCCCCCCCCCCTCCATTTTATAAATGACTAAATGTGATCTTCGAAGTTGACCCCCAAGATGGAATAGAAGAGTTGTTGAACTTCCACAGGAACTCATGAAAACAAAATAAGCACAATCAATAAAGTATCCAGACAAATCCATTATGCTATTTAAATAATTAAATTGTAAACAGAAAAGATGCATTTTCTGTAACATTGATCGAAATGTTAAGATTTCCTAGAGTCAACTCAAATAACACCAAGTCAAGAAGCACAAGTTAATCAAGAAACAACACTAGATCTCGAGACAATAACATGATTTCAATGACAAAAAACAACTAAATGAAAAATTAAGACGCAAAAGGAGCCAATAAAATTAAAAATAAAACAAGATCACTTTAGAAGAACAAATAAGCAAAACATAGAACGGATCGAAGCACTTACCACCAGAAGGCAAAACAGCAATCTGGGTAAAAATTACAGGAAGATAATCTCGGTCAAACATTCCATGAAGAAGCTGTGAGGAAAAGAAGCAAACCAAAAGAAAAAAGGAACAAGAATGATGGGGAAAAGAATTGTGAATGCTTACAAGGTGTATCGGCTTGAATAGTGCTCATAAGATCAGTATGCCAGAAATTCCTGTAATTTTTGCGTGCTTCCATCTTCTGCAGATGATCCTGCGACGCCATGGCCGGGAAGTCTTGAGTGCAACCTCTGGAGACGTTTCAGAAAACGAAAGGATTGAACAAATACAGAATCGGGGGAAGGAAAGGCCTCTGAGAAGTCAGAGTCTGGTTTTCAAGGCAGAAGGAAGTTTCCTTCTTGGAGAATTCAAAAACCCCCCCTTCTCTTCTCTCGAAGGCCGAACTTAACGACCAACGGGAGCGTGCGAGCGACGGTCTTACTTCTTAGCACTAGCGGCAATTGAGAGGAAAAAGCCAAAGCCAAAGCCAGCTAATTGATGATAAAATTTCTGAGAGAAGAAAAGATTTCCAGAATTGATTCCATGGGTCGTTTTCATACATTAAGGTTACAGATCCAACAATGTAAGCCATGACGATGTTAAGATCATTTTGTGCGAAGTCATGAGATTTAATCCAACGGATATAAGGAAAGGTGTATAATGTTAATCTGTGGGAAGATGAGCGTAGTTTGTTAGATGTTTGTAAATGTCGACGAAACGGCTGTTGGGTTGGGACTCTGGTCCAGCGTGGATTCCACCTCGCAAATTCTGGAAGATTGAATAAAGGAGAGAGAGAGAGGGATCATCACATCTCTTAAGAGGTCAATGGAGGTTGGAGGGGGGTAGAGTTAACAGTGTGGTACGTATACTACAGACATGGTTAAAAACCAAAAAAAACTCCCCTCCTATACTCCTGTTTCGTCTCTCCAGTCGGCGATTTTATTTACACGTCAGAAATATCAAAAATCCCGAATTTAGGATTGGGGAAGAGCCTGGGACCACGCTACGGTGTATCATGTATGGTCCACAAATTCCGTGTTTCCGACATTAGCGGGATCCACTTTACCTATTTACCACGGCTCTCCTACAGTCCTACTTTGGAAATTGGAATTGGATCTCATCTAGATTTAGGGGCCGTTTGGCAAATTTTTTTGAGAAGATCTTGTCTTTCTTACGATAAAAAAGATGCATTGAATTTTTGCACGAAGGTCTGAGTAGTCCGAAGCTAGTTTGACTAATGTGCGTGTCTTTCGGTGTGTTATTTCACATGAAAATAAAGCGAGAAAGATGCAAAAAGCTCCATTGGAGCTTCCTGAAATCAGCCCAAAATGGATTTTTTATGTCTTTTTGATGCATCGAATTTTGGCGAATAGATCTATTACGAATCAAACGGAAAAAAAATCACAGTGTGATCTGCCCAACTTGTAAACAACCGAAAGACCGCATGAAAAGACATATTAAACAGGACCTTAGTCTAGACCTAACAAAAAATGGATCTAACTGAAAACCCGACCCGACCAACCAGCACAAAAGCGGGCTAGATACCCTATCTAGTGGCCTGACCCAATTTGGAAAGGATTTGGGTTGGGTTGGGGCACATGCCACCACCAAGTCACCTATTTTCAAACCAATATTTGATCCAAAGGGTTGAACCATTTAAACTGTTTGAATTGAATGATTAACCCGTATTTTTTTGATTAAAAAGGGTTGACTTGGTCAAAGACTACGTGACCCGGATGATTGAACCATTACATTAACCTATGTAATTCACGATCAATCCTAAATTAAATGTCCCGATTCGAAATGATCCAAACATAACTTGGCATGACCCGATTTCCAAGTCAAGTCTCATCTTAAATATCCCAAAAAATCATATTGAATTTTTAGTTTTTTTACAGTTTACACCAAGGTTCAAATAATTCGACCCAGAATATCATATTCATATCGAATGGGCAAGCCCCAATACACGAAAAATAAAGGGGTTTTGGCTTTTGAGTCTTCTGGGGGTAGGTCCGTCTAAGATTAGTACGCATCTGCTCTCACACAAAGCGCCTCACACCGATTTCACAGTATGCCCTGGCTGTATATTGGAACATCTTCTATACTTATATTTAATATTCATGGAAAGATGTTCTCAATGAAGAGTGGGATGTGTTTGTGAAATAAGTGTGAGACATGCTCTGTGAGGAGCAGATCCAAATTAGGGCATGTTCATTTGCTCTGAAGTTTGACATCTGAAAGTGTAATAATTACATTAAAAGGTATATTGGTATTGGTGAAATTTTATTTTTTCTGTACTCTGAATGCAAAGAATGTTGTTCTGAACTCTGAATTCTGAAAATGATCAAATATCCATTTTGATCCCATATATTAGAGTTTTTGTTTATTTTTTGGGAGTATCATTGGAAAACAAAAAGTTGTATGATTGCACTTTAAAAGATAAGAGATAAGAGGAAACGAACAACCATTTTTCTCTTAAAGTTAACAGATTCCTCTTAAGAGATAAGAGTTAAGAGGAAACGAACAGGCCCTTAGTCTAAGATTGACCCTCAATCAATCAATTAAATTAAAAAACTATAAAAGATTGTACATAGACGTGCGTATTGGGTGTATCAAATACTTTGAACTTTTTTTCACAGAAGGTGAATGGACAGAAAAAAAATACATGATTGGATTAAACTTGTGTGATAGTTGCCTTAACGTGAAGTCCAAGCAAGTGAGGAAAGTAGAGAAGTTAACACTATGTTTGGTTTGTAGGGAAGGGAAAGACGGGGAAACTTATACAATGTTTGTAAAGGTTTCCCTACCTTTCCCTTCCTTTTCCTGCATTTTCCTTCAAACCAAACATAGCCTAAAAGAAAATGTACTAATCAAAATTATTCACTCTCAATCTTATGCTATTTTTGCATATCACCGATTTCTAAGCAATGTGAAAATTTATCCCGTGTAATTTACGGGGTTTGTTAAGTTAAAGAAAACAATAGAAATATGTAAGAGTATATAATTGTTTTATATAATAATAATAATAATTAATAATCATTTATATTTTATATACTACTCTTAATAATTTTTTACAATACAAAATTAACAATAGTTAATTTTAGATAAGGTTATTTATTAAACTTAGGGATGACAATTTTCTCCATTTTCTTGATCCTTGTTGGGATATGCCCTGAATGGGACGAGGGGTGGGGATGATTTTCCTCTCGCAGGGATAGAGATGGGGAAATTTTCATCCTCGTTGGCAAGGATGGTGTGGGGACGGGGAGAGCACTTCTTGCCTCCCGTGGACCCTAATCCCCGTCCCATGGGATCCCCATTAACATATATGTATATATACGCATACGTTTATATATGTATATATATATGTACACATACATCTATATGTTAATATTTTTAAAAATATGATTGAATATGTTTGAATCTTTTCTAATAGGATTGTAAATTTTAATTATTTTTTTATTTTTTAAATAAAATAAAAAACAAAAACATAACAGTTGACATTATAAAGAATCACAGGGAGTGAGGATCCCCATGGAGACGGGGATGGGGATAACTTTGTCCTTGTTAGCGGGGATGAGGATTTTTGTGGGGACGGTGATGGAGGCTCCTCATCCCCACCCCGCCCCGTTGCCATTCTTAATCAAACTAATGAAACTGACCAACCTAAGTCGGCTTTGGTTTAACAATTTCCCAACCCGACTTGGTTGGATCAGTTTCGCTTTGGCCATTTGTAAAATGACTAAAATCGAATAACCCAACCATAGATATATATTAATATTTTAAATATATTTTTTAATATGGGAAAGTGGGAAATTTTCAATATTTCTTAGGCTAAAATAGTTTATATCATAAATTTAATTTTTAAACTTATTTTTTAATAATGCCATTATAATTTTTTTAATTTAAACTTAATTTTTAAATTTAATTTTTTTAAGTTTAAATCTTTTGAATCGACCAACCAAGCCGAAAATTGACCCAAACCAATATAACCTGTGTGACCAACCCCCCAACCTAACCAAGTCAATTTGATTTGCCAAACAACCTACAACTGAACCGAACCAACCAGTGAACAATAATTTAATCTCCAATAATTATTAAAAATTTATAGCAGAAATACACAATCAATTAAATTTAAAAAGCTAAATAACAATAGTTTAAACTCCAATAATTATTGAAACTTTCTATTATATAAAAAAACAAAAATAGACTTATACATAATTATTGAAAATATATTTATCACAAAAAACAATAAATAATTATTGAAATACAATAATTATTAATTTTAATATAGATAAATATATAATAAATAATGATTATGTTTTTAAATTATTATTAATAAACAATAATTTTTTGAAAGTTATTTTCTAGAATTATTAATTGGTATAAATGAAATTAGTTATTTACAATATTAATTATTTATTTAAATAATATCATTATTTAAATTTTAAAATATTAATTACTTGTTGAATTTAATAATCCATAAAATTATAATACTATTAATACATGATTTTGTTATTTTAACCATTCAAAATCTAGTTATGTTAAATATTTTGTTACTTAAAATAATTAGTTTTTTAAGTAACTATTTAAAATATATTATTAATTGATTTAAAATATTAATTTTAATATTTTATTTAAGATATTTAGTTATTGAAATATTTAAATAATATTTCATTTTTAATTTTAGATTTTTATTATTTGAAAAACATTTAGATTGAATAATCCAGGAAATCATAATTTATATTGTTTGTACATAATTTCATGATGAATTTTGTAGAAATATATAATTATTAGTAATATGAATATTATTAAATTGATTATAATTATTTTTTTGTCTTTTTACTAAAAATTTTAAAGTTATTATATAATTTTTTTAGAATATTTAAATGATTTTTTAATATTTAATTCAAACTTTCTTCTTTTTTTGTAAATAAACTTTCTTGAGATAGATGTAAATAAAAAGTGGGAGAGAAGATAAATAAGAATTAGAGATAGTTTTGGAGAGAAACTCTCTATTAAATTAGAGATAACTTAGAAGAAAGTTGGGAACAATGGGAGAAAATGACACGGATTAAAAAAACTTAAAGAATTCAAAAAAAGAAAAAAATTTCTAGACTTTCTTGTTTTAATATATATATATATATATATATATATTATCATTTCTGAAGCTTTCTTACACTTCTGCAAAGATCTTTATGCAAAGAAAGAAAACAGAAAACTCTCTTTAAACTCTTGAGAATGACTCAAACTGTCCGGGGAGAACAAATTGTGGCTAGAAAGAGAGTTTCAAGAACAAGAAGTAAATGATGCGGTTTTTAGCATGGACGGAGATAGAGCCCTTGGTCCTGATGGCTTCCCAATTCTATTTACCAGACATGTTGGAGCATCATCAATTCAGGTTTAATACAAATATTTAATGATTTCTAACATTCAGCCATTGTAAACAAAGGAAACAATTCCAATTTCATATGCCTAATTCCCAAGAGAAATGGTACTTTAGAACCAAAAGAGTATAGACCTATCAGTCTGATTGGGAGTGTCTACAAAATTTTAGCAAAGATTCTAGCTGAAAGATTGAAGAAAGTTTTAGGTGAAATCATATCCCCGAATCAATTTACTTTCATCAAAGGGCATCAAATAATCGATAGCATTCTAATAGCAAACGAATGCATTGGAGACAGGAAGTTGAATGGCAAACTAGGTGTGATTGTGAAACTCGATTTGGAAAAGCGTATGATAAAGTAGATTGGGAGTGTCTCATGGAAACTATGAGACTAATGGGTTTTGGAAACAAGTGGATTCAGTGGGTTGAGGGATGCATAAGTTCCACCTGGTTCTCAGTTCTAATAAATGGGCAACCAAAAAGATACTTTAATGCCAGCAGAGTCCTAAGACAAGGATGCCCCCTCTCCCCATTGCTTTTTACTCTAGTCACAAAAATTTTCAGCCAACTGGTGAATAAGGCAATCTCTCTTGGACTATTGAGAGGATTTGAAGTTGGACGGGAAGCCACCCAAATATCTCATCTTCAGTTTGCTGATGACACTATCCTTTTTCTAGAAGCTGATGAAGTTTATGTGTCAAATCTGAAAATGGTCATCACCTGCTTTGAATGGATGTCGAGACTATAAGTAAACTTCTCAAAGAGTTGGTATAAATCTAGCAGATGCTCAACCCTTGAATACCTTCACAGAGATCTTGGGATGTAAAGCAGAGAATCTCCCCTTCTCCTATCTGGAGATGCCTCTTGTAGGGAACCTGAAAATCAAAGCTTTTGGGATCCAATTCTAGAAAAATATGAGAAGAAACTAGCCACATGGAAAATGAACTACTTGTCAAAAGGGGGGAGGCTCACTCTACTTAGAGCATCCTTGGCAAACTTCCCCACCTACTACCTTTCCATCTTCCGCATGCCCAACAAGATAGCCATTCAGTTAGAAAAACTTCAGAGAAACTTTATTTGGGAAGGAGGGGGGGAAAGGGGCTCACACCTTATGAAGTGGTCTCAGGTTAGCAAACCAAAGGAGAATGGAGGTTTGGGAGTAGGTCATTTGAAAGAAAGAAACACAGCTCTTCTCAGTAAATGGTTGTGGTGATTTCCTCTAAAGACAACTGCACTATGGACTATTGTAATCACTAGCAAATACGGGAAGCACACCAACAATTGGGGTAGCAAGCTTCACTTGAATCAAATCAAAGACACCCACCCTTTGAAAGGTATAATCTCGACTTACAATTTGTTCATATCATTTATCAGATACAAAGTGGGAAAGTGTGACAGAATTAAGTTTTGAACTAACCTGTGGTGGGGTAATTCTACTTTAGCTAACTCCTTCCCTTGCCTATTCAGCCTTACCTTAAACCAAGAAGCTTCCATATCCCAAGTTTTACCCCCCTCCCCTCCTTACTTCAAATGGAATCTAACCCTTAGGAGACCTCTAAGGGACCCAGAAATTAGTGAGATCTCTAGCTTCTTGCACACCCTGAGAGAGGTCTACCTCTCACAAAATTCCCCTGATCTTCGTGTTTGGACCCTTCACCCATCAGGTAAGTTTTCAACCAAATATTGTTTCAAAGCTTTAGTTAAGGAAGAACAAACTAATGATCAGTACCCCTTCAAGAGAATCTAGTATGCTAATATCCCTACCAGGGTATGTTTTTTTGTGTGGGAAGCCAACTTAAAGAAAATCAACACTTTTGACCTCCTTAAGGAAAAGAACCATGGCAGGTCTTATTTATCTCCACATGGCTGTTGCTTCTGCTTTAAAGCTGGGGAATCTACCAACCATATTCTGCTCCACTGTGAGAAAACTAGAAAATGTTGGAACATATTTCTATCTTTGTTTGAATACAGCTGGATTTTCCCTAAAAATGTGGTTGATTGCTTAAGGCAATGGTCAGGAAGAGGATTAAGCAAAAGAGGGAAAATCTTAAGGCAATCTGCTGCTCATGCTATTTTCTAGAGTATTTGGGAAGAGAGAAACAATAGGTTTTTTTCCAACATAACAAAAAACTTTGAGGAGCTGATGTCTCTAATATGTTACAGATGCTTCCTATGGACTTCTAGCTCATCTCATTTCAGAGGTGTCCCCTTTGATAACCTCCAAAGAAACGCTGTAAATTTCCTTCACTCTAAACAAATACAGCTCAACACTACCTGTAACTTCAGATCTGATGTGGATGGCGAGATGACCTTGTATTTTGATGGAGTGCTTTTGGAAACTCAGGTATAACAGGTATTGGAAGTGTAATTCGAAATAGAAATTGTATCATTTGGGCTTTTAGTGGGCCGATTGGAATTGCCTCATCAACAAAGGTAGAAGTCTTGGCAGCTCTAACTGGCATCAAGATTGCATAAGAGATGGGTTTACGAAGTCTTACCATTAAAGGAGATTCAACCAACACCATTAAATGGCTTTCTAGTCCTGATAGTGGGCCTTGGGCCTTAGCTGACTACCTAGCTGAAGTGAGAGACATTCTTGCTTCTTTAAGTGGCCAGGTGGTCTGGATTCCGAGGGAGCTAAACTCTGATGCTGATAGTCTAGCTAAATCTGGTGCTCACAGGGATTTTCTCTTTAGTGATAGTTCTATGCCTTTGTAATTTTCTGAAAGTTTTTATCTGTCGTGTACATTGCCTCATGTTTCTCTCCTTTTGAATAAAGTTAACTTTTTTCTCAAAAAAATATTATTATAATTATTAACCCATTTATCCTCTTTAAGGAGGAAGGACTATAGGTTAGTGTTATGTTTGGAAGAGGAAGAGAATAGCATTAAAAGGCTAGTCTCAAACTGGTTAAAGTGGGCTTACAAGAATCATGTAGTATAAGAATATGATTACCCGGGTTCTTTTCTTCTTTTTGTTGAAAAGGGCTTTGTGAGAATCATGGATATTAGCTGTAATGCAGTATTAACACAAGCTTCAACTGTGCCATGTCTTTTAATTTTGTATTGTAAAATTAGTTGGGTGCATGCATGGAATGTGCATTTGCACTAATAAAGCCTGTGGAGAGAATAGAAAGACAAAAACAAAAAAAAAATTACATTATATATAAAATATATAATTTAGAATGTATAGTTCAATTACGGTACATTTAGTGATTGCATTTTAAATTCGATTACTTATCATCATCTTGAATCAATCATGACTTAGCTATAAGCGCAGCGGATACACCTTATAGATTTTGCCTATAATATAAAGATACATAATATGAAAGGATGTGCAAGTAAATCAATAATCTTTGATAAAGATGAACAAAAGCCACCATTTCAATAAAAAAAGCTTGGTCTAGCTCTTTCTAGCCATGCATCTTGATTGATTTTTGAAGCATTTTCAGAAAACCATGAATTTTCAAGTCATATTGGAATCTTATATTTCAACTAAGCACCTAATTAAAAGATGAGATAGAGTTTCAAAAACTTAATACATCAGCGATATGTATGTATGTATGTATATATGTATGTATGTCTCAAGTAGTGAATTACGGTCACTCTCCATAGGCCATAACTAAGCCAAATAAAAATGGAAGATGGAGTGAGGTGTAAAATGGTGAGAAAGAGAGCGGGATACATAACAGAGCACATAACACTCGCATGTGCAAATTGAAGGGAACACAGAAAATTGTACAACCAAAAATTGACATGTGGACGACTGTCTCTAACACGCCCCCTCAAGCCATGTATAGCCTATTTTTCCCAAGGGCTTTTGTGAATGTGGGCTGTAATGATTTTCTTCGCAAGGAGATGATCACATATCAAGTGACAATTGATTCCAATGTACTTGATATGTTGGTGAAAGATTGAATTAGCTACGGTGTGACGGTGTGGAAGGCCCAAATTAGCAAAGAATTTCTATAACCAAATGAGTTCAGTACTGTTGGCTATAATATGGAACGAGCCACTGTAGCTTGTTTCTTGATTTTTCTAGAGAGAGAGTGATGAATGCCAATATTCAATGGACTATGTAATATTTATAGATTTATAGCAGAAAGCATGCCACTTGTCACTATTGAAGAAACATTGATCTCTGTCGACTTCCATATAAACAAGAGGTCAAGAGGTGGAGTTAGCACTGATGCAAATGGGCCGTTTAAAGCTCCTGGGCCAGACGGTATGTGTACACTGTTTTTTCAAAAGTTTTGGTCTTAAGTTACAATACCCAATGTGCCTCACCCGGAATCTGTGACAGATTCCCGACCAATTAGCCTTAATTTGAAATGTAATTTATAAAATTTTCTAGAAATTATTAGCTAATAGAGTAAGGCCTCTTTTGCAATAAAATTCTCTCTCCTTGGCAAGCAAATTATTAGCATTGTGTGGTGGTTACTCACGGGGTTATTCACTGTATTAAGAAGAAGAAAGGCAAGCATAGTGTTTTTGCTTTAATGAATTCTTGAGAAATTCATTAAGCTTGTCATCCATCTCTGCATTTCTACTCCTTGTTTTTCAGTGTTGGTTACTGGGGAGAGTTCAACTAGTTTCCATCATCCATAGGCGCGGGTTATGTCACCATATTTATTTTATGGTGTGCATGAATGCTGTATTTGTGTCTCCTGCTGTCTAAACTTGTAGAAGAGATGTATGTAAATGGACTCCACAATTAGTGCTAATAGCTGGGCTGGACCTGACCCGACCCGCATTTCATCACCTTCTTTACCCGCCTCTAAGAACTAAAGATGCAGGGGGCCTTCGAGAGGCCAAATAAGGGTGGCTTATCACCCATTTCAACAAATAAATGCATTAAATATTTGAAAAAACAAAAGAAAATAGCAATGGAGTAAGAAAAAAATGAAAACAGATTATGGTGGTGATTAACAACCACCTGTGAATGCTCTTGAGCGGCAATAAGCGGCCAGTATGCTCTGAACCTCCTGGCCATTGGCGGCCGGGCAAAAATGATTGCCGGTGGTCGGCGATATATTTCTATATGCCTGCAAATGATCTCAACGGAAAATCATAAGCTAACAAGACAACCAGGACGGTGGGTGGGTTTTGTTTTATCCGGCAGCGCGTGTAGGAAAGCCAGCAAGTTTATGCCACCGGGGCTCTTCTTGTTTTCTCAAACTTTCTCTGTTTCGGTTTGCGAAGTAATAAATGAGTTCAGGAAAGAAAGGGGAAGACTGCCTTATCTTGTCTACTTAAACGGAGGGTTAACCTTTGTTGGAGAATTGTTGGGAGGTTGGGTGGCCTGATTTGAGTGGGTTAGTAGAGAGGAGAGGAGGAAAAGATTAGCAGGAAATCCGAATTGTATATGATGGAGGGCTATGGCAAGTCGTCGGTTGACTCTTGTGAAGCATGTTGCCTCTGTTGTTCCCACCTAGCCATACAATGTTGGTTCTCTCCCTCCCCAAGTCTCAACATCTCAGTGATGTGGATATGCCTCTATTGCAGTGTTGACACGGGAATATGTGTTGGGCCCCGTGCGGCACTCGTTAGTCCACGAGTAAGCCTATGAAGCCGATAAAAAAGCAACAAAGCAATAACAAATGCACACATATTAGACGAAAGACTCTTTGTATTATCTAAATTGGTGGCAAGCACAAGGACATAGTTTAATATCGTGTTTAGCTTTTACATGTTAATGACTCATTCGACTACCTACATCCCCTCAAATAGTACAGGGGAAGTCATAGAATGATACATTAAAATACCGAATATTCATACTACTATTTATATAATTGTCATTGACAATACCCCCCTTTACAAAAAGAGTACAATGACCCAATCCAAGACACAAGAAGACACTTAGATGGCGTGCTGATGGTGATGATGGTGGCTGATCCGTCACAGTCTCCTCCACTCAATTCAATCTCCATCATCGAAGATTCTTCCCCAGGTACTCGTCCAGCTTCACTACGAACGGAAGTAGGTCTTTAGCAAGCTCCCATGCAACTTCTTCTACAGGTCCCTTCTACTTCACCAGGTACTCCCATTCTGATGTTTGGGAGGATTGGGACAACCTATGGTTGATGATGGAGTTAAGGGATCGATTCTTGGGTGGTTGGTAAGTTGGATGTGTGCGTTGGCTTTGGTTTCGGGAGGTACCTTGGTTGTCAGCATGGTAAGGTTTAAGTTGGCTTACATGAAAGATAGGGTGGACTTTTAGCCAAGGGGGTAGTTTGAGTTTATAGGCTGATGCACCTACTTTGGTTAGGATTTCACAGGGTCCCTCATATTTTCTCACAAGCCCGGGGTGTACTCTTTGGAAAAACCTAAGGCAATGGGTATGGAGTTTTACTAAGGCCAAGTCACCTATATAGGTTTCTTATCTTTCCCTTCCTTTCCCTATTTTTTCTTTCAAACCAAACATAGCTGTACACTGATATCCAACTTTAGAAATTGGATGTAATGATATTTTAATCTTCATTCAAATAATTTATCATATTAATATTTTGCATTAATGGACAAAAAACATATTTGGTTATGGTTGTTTATGCAAAACTGCAAAAGCCTATGCCAAACAATAGCCTCGTGTACTGGCTGCCCTTTAGACTAGAGAACCGATTGATATATCATTAGATTGTTGTTTCTACAATTAGCCGTGTGTTAAGGAACATACCCTACCATTTGGCACTTTGGAAAACGAAAAAGTAGCTTACTTTTTTGCTTTGTCTAGTTGTGGCTGCAACAATTTTTTTTTTAATAAAACTAATATTTTAGAAGCCCATGGCACATTTCTCAAAAAAAATTATTTTTGTAATTTAAAGAAAAAATTTGCTCCATGAAGAGCATTAAGAGGGTTTGTTTTGAAAACAAAAACAATTACCACGTGAGCAATTCATTTTGTTTTATAGAGCCTACATTAACTACATTCACACTTGATAGAAAGAGGGAAGGATGACCATCAACTGCTGGAAAATAAAGCATTTTCAGATAACCATTTATAACCTTATCCGTTTGGTTGCCAAGAAATAATGGGATGAGAAGGAATAAAATGAGAAAGGAAAATTTTATTTTCTCATTTTTTGTCCCGTATTTGTTTGCTGTGACTTACTATTCTATAAAATCACTTTCTAACGTTTGGTTATGAGAAAAACTTTGCAGGATGTTTGATTTTAGACAACTTGGACAAATCTATGCTTTCTCTAATTCCACAACACAACCCTATTTATAAGTGACATGACATAATACTATTTGAACCTTGACACGTTGCATGCTGACATGGCAATGTTAAAAACAACATAGGCATCGAAAATATAGCATACTAGTAGTATTTAATTAGCAAAAGTAGCTCTCAAAGTAAAAAATTATCATGTCATACTTATAGTTTCCTTATAGTGTCATTTAAGCAAGTATAAAACGGTCTTAACCACCAAACTGACTACCAAAACAAGAACGACCAAAACAAAGGAAAAGAGAACTTCCAATGGAAAAGGTGTACAAATAAAGAGGTCAAAACACTAGATGCTGAAATCTGTTTACATCTTTGTCCCTCCATCTTGGCATTAAGTTGCATATGACACAAATTAATTGTTTTGTCCCTTGTGTAAGTTGTCCCTTGTCGGATCATAACCATTATATTTCACTACATCTGTAGGCAGTTTGGTTAGCAGCATTCCATTACCATGCAATAATATCATAAGATGTTCTATCTATAATTTTGAAATTTCAAGAAAAAAATTAATAGCTGAGATATGAGATCTGTGCTTGAAAATCCACTCTTGAATAACACCACAAGGATGGAAAATTGAAATATTAAGGGCTAGGCAAGTCTGTTGATTAATCAACAATGGAACCATCTGAATTTTTAAGCGTGGTTTGTAATAATTTCAGATAAAGAATAATCAGCTCAGCCACCTTAGACATAAAATATCGAGGGTTTGACATGGCCAACTTATATGACAATCCATTTGACTTGTTTGGTCTTTTTATGTTTATTTCAACAAAAAAAAAAAAAAGAAAATGATAATCTTAAGACTGGTAATTTAGCCAAAACAGTAAAATAGCAGCAATACTCTCGGTAGATTCCCTAGGTTAGTATAGTAGAACCATCAATCACAAAAACAAAAAAACAATAGATTTCCATCGATCAACAATGCATAGAAAATGAAAGAGAGAATGTGTTACCTCAAGCCAAAATCCCCTGTTTTGTTGTTTGCGATGACCTGAAGCAAAAAAATAAAGGGTAAAATACAAAAGCCTCCCCTATAATTTCATTTTAGCAAAAATTTTTCATCTATTTTTGATAAAATTAACAAATACCTCCCTTTCGTCAATGATCAAGATGAAAAACGTTAAAGAGATGATATTTTTTTTTCAAAATACCTATTTTACCCTTTCTCGAACACTATTCATCTTCTTCCTCGTTTGAACCTCAAAGTAGAGGCAGTGGCAACACCCCTCTAAATCCGATCTCTCTCTCTGACCTCTGACCTCTGACCTCTCGCTTTATTTTATGTTTTTTGTTCTAATCGATTAATTAAGGCACCGATATCTTTATATATACACCCTTCTATTCCTTCCATCCCCCATCCTCTCCAGTTCACAGAGAGAGATATCTATTGTCTAGCTTTAGAGTTTATTAGAACCACTAGGCTCAGTGACCAATTCGCCATGGAAGGAGTGGGAGCTCAAGTCATCGAAAATGGTGGTGCCGGTGAAGGAAGTGGCATTCAGGCCTAGTAGAGTCGAAGATTGCCTGATTTCTTACAAAGCGTGAATGTTAAATATGTGAAGCTGGGGTATCATTACTTTATGAAATATCTGGTCACTTTCTCTCTTGTTCTGGTGATGGCTGTGACCCTGGTCTAGGCGTCGTAGTTGAGCTCAGAGGATATCCTTGAACTATCACATCAGCTTGAGAACAATTTGGTGAGTGTCGCAATTTGCTCTGCACTGCTTGTATTGGGTGCTACCGTCTATTTCTTGTCGCGACCATGCCCCGTGTATCTAGTGGACTTTTCTTGCTACCTCCCTCCCTCAGACCTGAGGGTTAACTTCAAGGATTTCATGGAACACTCAAGGCTCATTGGGGACTTCAATGAGTCTTCGCTCGAGTTCCAATGCAAGATCCTCGAGCGCTCCGGACTCGGCGAGGAGACGCACGTCCTTGACGCGATGCGCTACATTCCTCCACGGTCGGCAATGGCTAGCGCTAGGGAGGAATCCGAGTAGGTCATGTTTGGTGCTCTAGAAAACCTCTTCTCCAATAGCTCCATGAAGCCAAAGGGCATTGGTATACTACTCGTGAACTGTAGCTTGTTCAATCCGACCCCTTCACTATCCACCATGATTATCAACAAGTACAAGCTAAGAGGTAACATTAGGAGCTTTAATTTGGGCGGAATGGAATGTAGTGCGGGAGTGATCGCCATCGACTTGGCCAAGGACATTCTCCAGGTTCACCGCAACACTTATGTCGTCGTCAGCACTGAGAACATCACCTAGAACAAGTACTTCGAGAACAAGAAATCATCATCCCGAAGAAGATGAGAGAGGAAGAGATCGGATTTAGAGGGGTGCCGCCGTTGCCTCTGCTTCTGGGTTGGAATGGGGAAGAAGATGAATAGTGTTCGAGAAAGGGTAAAATAGGTATTTTGAAAAAATGTCATCTCTTTAACATTTTCCGTCTTGGTCATTGACGGAAGGGAGGTATTTGTTAAATTTGCCAAAAATAAAGGAGAGGTTTTTACTAAAATGAAACTATAGGGGAAATTTTTATGATTGTTAGAAACTTCAAGAGAGGTTTTTGTATTTTACCCAAAAATAAAAAATAACAACAAAAAAATAGCAGATCTGAGATCAATATAAGAAAAAAATGGTTTGAATCAAAAGCTGGACACAAAAGCTTGTTAGAGTTTATTTGAACGCCACATCTCATGTTAATGTCTAGTGATAGGAGGAACTCCGGATCTTCACGTTAATGTTCAGTGATAAGAGGAACTCCAGATTAAGAACGAACATATGCCAAAGTCAGATCTGGAGCTCCGATGAACGAACTCAAATGGCCGTCTGTAAAGGAAAAAGAGTAGATCAAACATGCCAGAAGCCAGATTTGGACAACCAAGTATGGAGGGAGCTGACAGTGAGATTTGGAGGGGAACCCATCCAATGGAACAAGACAAAAATGGTATAAAATGAATGGAAATGATGAGAGAATGTCATAGCGAAACTTACCATTCGACGAAAACACCAGAGATGTTACCGTTGGACGGCTCGAAGGAAGGAGACGAGGTCTGATCAGATAGCTCTCAATAATATTTTCTCACCACTTGCTTATTTTTTCTTTCCTCAGCGGGGTCTCACCATATTGATTTTTGGGAACCCACATCCCATATGTTTCTCTTCCTTTCTCAGGTTTTCCTTTGAAATAAGCGCACACAAAAGAAAATATTCTCTAAAAATGTTTCCCTTTCTATGTGTTTCTCAACAACCAAATGGATCAACAAAAAATAAGGAAGAAAGCTGAGAGAAAGTTCTTAAAGAATCTTTTAAGTCTCTCTTATTTTCAATCAAACCAAGTACAACTTTTGGGGCTTAGATCAGATTGGTAATCCATAATGAGGCAATCTTGTACTGGGTGGGCTATAAAAGATACCTACAGGAAAAATAAAGTAAATGCTATTTTCTTGGCCCGGAGAATAACTAGAAAATTAAAATTAAAGATAACAAAGGATGTTCATTTTGCCAAGACAAAGACAAGCTAAGGAATTAGTGGTGCAAGTTGGGCCGATTAGGTCGGGTTGATGTCAATTTTAGCCAAACGCAAGCTTTTTGTTTGTCTTGAACCCAGCCAAGTTGCTGAACTCTCAACTTTAAGCCCTAACCCTAACCCAATCCAAATAATAATGGGTTTGGGGCGGTTGTTCTATTTCTTTCCTTTCGCTTTTAAAGAAGAAATGCTCTTATTTGTCAGACCTACAATTAGCTATCAAAGTTGACGCAGCGTGGAAGCAATGAGAACCGGAGCTGGCTATGCAAGCACTGGGCGTTCGCTAGCACTTAGCAAATAACACCGATTTCTCTAGGAGTGAGAAAAGGTGACGAAAATAGGAAGAAGAGAACTTGAAGAAATTCTGAAATCTGAAGTATGAATTGATGAATAACTTTGGGAAAATAGCAGTATTTATAATACATTTGGAAATTGTAAAAGAACTAGGAAATAATAACTAGGATAGATATCAAAACATCTAATTTGCTAGGATTCTTCTTGACTTGATCTCCATCGTCCGATCTCCCTGGATCTTATCCATGCATGAGTTATCCTAATCTTGGTATGAATCTTAGATTATCTTGAACTCTTGGTTTCTTGGATGATCTTGGATTCTTGAATTCTTGATTTTTCTTGAATTCTTGATTTATCTTGAATTCTTGATGTATCTTGGACTTTTTAATTCTTGATGTATCTTGGACTCTTGAATTATCTTGGATTTTTTGAGTACTTTGGCTTATCTTGAATTCTTCGTATGAGTTGTCGCCCATATGATGAAATGGGCCTCCTTGATGAGATGGGCCTCCATCAAAAGTTGATTAACTTTAGCATCTTTTCATTGTTTATTTTGGTAAAAGGTTTAAGTAAAATTTTGGGGTCTCTATTATCTTATTACCAAAATGAGGATCACATTCTCTTAGAACTGAATTGTAATTTTGGCAGCATCTATATATGTTTGTGTCTCTCTCCTTTCAAGACCCAGTCTGTGTTGTCAACTTGTCATAAGGGTATAAATCAGGTACCCATTTCAAAGAATTTACAATGCATTAGGCCCATAAGTCTGATACGAAGGTAGAGTTGTATTGGGAAGTACCAATAGTTTTATTTATTTATTTAAGTTTTTTTCTTTTTTTTAAGGTCCATCCACCCCCTGAATCAGTCAAAATCCCGATAGGGATGTATCGAAAAGCTCCTGATATGATATGTATCAACTGATACGTATCGATACTTTGAAGTTTGAATCTTGATCAGGCCCAAACTCTTACGCCTTGACCCATCAAATTTTAAGGAATACTCAAACCTAAGCCCACCCAAGTTGTAGTTGCACCCTTAATTGTAATGCTTCTCCCATTTCAACTCTCAACTCTGAGGTTGCCTATCGGTCATTATCACATATGTGGAATAACAATAAAGCTATTGAGGGGTCCTCAAACAAATCTCGATGTGAAAGCGTTTGAATAGATGTGAAATAATGCATGGAAGTGAACCATCCACTTGAATTTCAGATCAAACGCTCACCAACCATTTAAGAACTAGGAAATGAGGTAGAATCAAATTCACCTGCAAGGTTAGCGACCAAAATCTGTGTGTCAAAGTGGAGAAAACCACTCAACTCTCAACTGTCAAGAATATATGCAAATCTGCCCACATAACCCCGGCCCGACATGTCTATCAGCATCAACTACCTTTATTTAGTCAATTTCAATAGAACCTTCTTCAATAACACAGCTCGTTAGCTAGTAATCCAATGGCTAAACCAAGATTGACTAGCTGAAGATGAGATTGCCAGGGGAAACGAATGAAAAAGAAGAAGCGCTACGATTTCTCAAAACTTGGAACGAAACTGTCCAAGTTCATGGAAGGTATATTCTCAGCCAGTCAGTAATGTAGTTGACTGGGATGGGAATACTTTTCACACTTCACAAGAATATAAATATATATCCTTCACAACAAGGAATTCATCATTCATTCAAAGATCACACCACATGCATTCTACTAATCTCTACTCCAACTCTATCTCTCCACTTATATAGCATTGAGGTAGGTAGCGAGGAGACTCACTGACTCACCATTTGCTTCTCCTCTCGGCTCTCGATCCGAGCGTGGAGCGTGAGTAGAAGAAACCAGACCAAAGGCGGTGTCTAGCTAGACTCTTTGAGTTTCACAGAAGTAAGCAAGCCAAAACCAAATCAAACTTCTCTTCTAGTTCAAACCCTCCACCTTTTTCTTTGTTTGTTTGTTTGTTTGTTTTTTTATTTGTTTATTTATTTATCTTCATAGGGTTGCTTTGAGTTGAGTCAACTCTTTGTTTGAATGTCTTCTCATCTTTCCTTCCATGATGACTTGCTTTTTCCGGCTCCATTCTCCGACATGGTTTCCCCGGAAGTGGACTTACAGTTCCTATCGGAGCCTTTCTTCCCTTTCACTGATCCAACCTCTGATATCCTCCACTCCTCCGACGACCCAGACCTTCAATTTCCAGCCCACCCATCTCCCTCTGCTAACCAAAGTGTCACTAATATCCTCTCCTGCTCCCCTCCAAGCCTGCAGCTGGACAATTTATCTCTAAGCCCCACTATGCAATTGCAGCCTGTACCCACTGTAGAGTATTCAGCACATGGGAATACGGGGTCTTCAGCTAGCGATGTGTTGGGAATTAAATCGGGAGAGTGTTATGTGGGTTTTGATAATTTGGATGACTCTTCTCCTTTTGCTCACAGTAATGCTACTGTGAGGGGAACTGGGATTATACAGAGGAGCTTCAGTAGCCAATATCTAGACCTAAAACCGAGATTTATCTACCAACCTCCCTTCAATTCTCTCGTGGAAAACCCAAATTCCGAAATCCAGTTTGTGGCTGTGGGTTCGCCTGAAAACAATAAATTATCTATACCCATGAGGAGGGTTTGCAGTACTGGCGATTTACAAGTTAGTAACATTATCCTCATCTTTTAAGCTTATTTCCTCTGTTTTTGTTACATGCCTTCTTGTCAAACCTAACTGAATTGTTTGGGGATTTTTTTTTTTCTCTTACTATTACTATGTCCAGAGAATCAATGGGACGCAAGTAACCCATGGGTTATCCTCAAGCCCCTTGGGCACTGAGAATTCGTTCATGGAGGAAGCTAGTTTGAAGGTTGGACGTTACAGTGCAGAAGAAAGAAAACAGAGGATTCTCAGGTACAGAAGCAAGCGCACCCAACGAAATTTCAACAAGACAATAAAGGTATAAAAAATTGAAAAATCCATTTCTTACTTTAATCTAGAATCAATAAAAAAACCAAAACTTGAACAAAAACGAAGTAGTGAATGTGATGTTAATCTGAATAAAGACGGGTTCCTACTCTGCCCTTCTCTGACCAGTATGCATGCCGAAAGACGCTAGCCGACAGTAGACCTAGAGTACGTGGAAGATTCGCCCGTAACGATGAAACTGGAGAGATTCCCAAAGTTACAGGGCTCAACCGAGATGAAGAAGACGATGACGAGCTTTGGGTAAATTCCTCACTTCAATTTTCACAGTTTCACTCTCCTCCATTCTCTCTCTCTCTCTCTCCCCCTAACTTTCATTGAATGAATAGTAATATTAGTTATCGTTTTGTTAATTGTTCGGTAGATTGTTGGGTTCCAAGAAGATGAAGAGACGATGATGAGCGGCGGTTTCCTCAGTCCCACTACCCAGTTTCAGTACCACGGCTTCTGAAATCTGATAGTTGGGAGAAGATCCCTTTTTAAGTTTCTCTTGCACGGCTATCCGTCTATCCATTTTCCTCTCTCTCTCTCTATATATATATATAGATAATTAGATATATAATATGAAGCTCTAGTAAATTATGCCCAGAAGAGGCCTTTGGAGCGATGCAATGTGAAGCTCGGCTCAAATAATTTTAGTCTGGACTCTGGAGTTGGGGGTAAAAGTGTGGCAGGAGAGTATTAGCTATTAGCTACTAGCTAGCTCTAAGTCAGTTACTTGGAATTCACCGCGAAAATAAGGACCCTACTACACCCAGTGCATTTCCATTTTATCACCTTGCCTGCTGTAATATATACCATCACATCACATCACATCATTGCCATTTGTCAATGTGTTGAAATGTTATATTTGTATGCCATTTGGCAGGAAAATGTACCTTTGAAAACCAGGTTCTCCTCTTTTTGTAAATTATATGTGAATTATTACTTGTGAATAATTTGCGATTGCAATGTTTGGGGATTTTTTTTCTCTTCTGTTTGGCGATTACATCTGCAAATGTGTAGTTACAGCAATGTTAAAGTAGTACCACTTTTTTGTTTTTTTTTGGCCATTGTTCACTTCATCATTGTAACGCTATGTGTAACATGAAACATCCATGTTACTAAATGTATAATGGTTAGTTTGGGTTATTGTACCAGTGCAATTTCTTTTTTACACGGTGCAAACTGGGTACGACTTTAAGACTAATTATATATAAAACATTCACTCACAGTCATGGCCACCATCTTTCCCATACTATTTGCTTTTTGATTTGTTTGTTTTTAATTTAATGATTGGTATGATGCCATGGAAGATTCTCTCAAGGTTGACAGCTTCCTATGTAATGGGTCGGAAAGATGAAACATGTTTGGAAGCTCAATTCCATTTCTTTTTTTCTTTTTTTTTAATGTTTGTTCTCTGTCCTACATGTCTTTGGACATCTGGATGTTGGAAAGAGTAGCTTGGGTCCCAGAGGAAATATGCTACGATTATTAAGTGTTGCTGCTAGCTGTGGAACTTTTAGCAATTCTACAAGCTACACAAATGCCCCCCAAACCAATTAATGGGCCTTTGCATCTCTAAATGATATTGGGCTATTTATCAACTCTCTTTTCTTTCTGGGTTTGGGACCCGCAGTGCGAGACAAACTAGCACTAGCAGAGCTAAGGTGTTTCTATAAACTGATTAGCCAATGTTTACAAGGATTATTTAAAAATCTGTTTTTCTGATTCTATTATTGTAAATGGTACTACTATTTACAATTGATATTGATTGATGAAAGGGGTGAAATTTTAAATATGCAACTCATTCCATAGGACAAAATAGATAGAAACAACACCCCTAATTAAAATCTATTTAAGACAAGCCCTGTATTTGCTTCACAACTACTAGATATACACCATGAACAGTGAACAGAAACAGTTTAAAAACTATACGTTGTGGTAGTTGCAGAGGATATGTGTACGACTGGAGACATGACATGTGGCGGTAATCTACAATTCAGTAATCAGTACATAATTCCACTTGAACGAGAGAGAGAGAGAGAGAGAAACGTCTTATGCTGCTAGCACTAGTGGAGATATCTGTTTTTAATTGGGGCCCTTCAATCTCCCAGCATGCGTGAATGCTTGCACCAGCCCATTTTTTACTGCTAATAGCCCAATTTGATAATATTCCCAAGCCTCAATTTTAAAGATAGAATGCAAAACTTGGTATTTATTCCATCGATGAGCTTCAATGAGTTAAAGAATGGCCTGCACTCTGTCTTTGTTCGACACTTTTGACTGAACCCATAAAGTGAAAAAACTTTGTTTTGGTTTGGAAGGGTCATACTTCTATCCCCGGTTTCATGACTTCAACATCACAACATTTTCCATTGTCCCTCTCATGTCTCAAGGAACCATTCAACCTAAAAGTTTAGTCTGTTAGAGGTCCCGGACTAGGTTTTCATTCTCTAACAGTCTCTCCCTCTTCTAATTAATTAATGCACACATATATATAGAAAACCAATTCAAATATCTGAATGACTCTGGTGGGAATTAAGGAGCTAGCATTGCCCAGATACCACTCTGATGGGAAGGAAGGCTTTGAGCTTCTATGTTACAGAGATGAATCGGTTATCAAATACCATCTATGATATGATGGATGCAGTCAGTTCAAGCTGAGAATCGTAGGAAAAACCTTCGGCAAGCTAGCATCTTCAATCCAGAGGATCATTAACATTGATTTGACCAAATGCCTTCTTTATCAAAGCTTAAAACACTTGAGGGACACAACCTATATCGATCAATCCGTCATAAAACCCCAGTGAGAAGCAACAAGCATCTTAGCATATGTTAATAAGGGTCATAAACAACGGACGATTGCAAAGATGGAATCTCCTTTGCCTTTCAAGTTGTTCATTTCCCAGCACTTTCTGGTGGTCTTCATACCCCATCATTTCCTTTCAGTATGTGTTGTTGCTGCCCAGAAACCAATCTTCCTCTTGTCACGAATGAGAGAGAGAGAGAGAGAGGCAACCAACTTAATGGAGAGAGCAGAAAAAACACGGAGAAGGCTTATTAAAATGAACCAGCAATGATTCCCAAGGCTCTTTTTGACTATCATGAGCTTTATTATTGTTATTACTAAAAAAAATACTAAATAACCACTTCATGGTTCTGTATGTTATTTCACTTTATGAAAATCAAAAACTAAATCCACAGGCTTCGTTGAAACACTTCCCCAAGACCATAATAGTGAAAGAAAAAGAAAAATCAATGAAGAAAATGGAACAATACAATGAGATCAACTGGTAAGTATTATGATGTTTCTACGCGCTCTCATTTTGATTCCATCAACAAAAAGGGTGGTTGTTAGTTAATCAAAAATTCAATGTTGTTCCACATTCTTTTTATATTCATCAATTAATTACTCTATGTTCAGCGAGGTATATGATTGTGAATCGGACTGACTAACTTGCGCTATTACTAAATTATATCCATTCGAAGAACTGGAAAGAACAAAACATTACAGGTTACAGGTTAAGAAGAACAAAGTCAGGAACTCTGAAGAAATAGTATCTAATTTTATTTATTTTCCCTTCCAACAAGGGAAGTGGAAGGATTAAAAAGCATATAATAATGTGCATACAAGTTAGTAAAAGAATTGGCTAGATGAGTTGCCGTGGTTGGTGCAGCTGGTCATATATCCTTTGCTGTGTATAATTAATAATTCGGATTGTCTCCTCCACTACTTGGGTGTTGGGTGGTTGTCGTCCATGTCAAGTAAGAGAGTTGGTAACTGGCTTTGTATCATCTCTCTCCCTCCCTATCTCCTACTTCTCCTGTTCAGTGATGAATTGTTTTATGGTTCTCTGCTTTTGCTTTTCTAAAAGCAAAATAACCGGTGGTAGATGAGATTTTGTTCTGGGGTTCAATTATATCACATATATAAAAGCTAGCCGAGGATTGTTGGCATAAGGACTAGGGGCTGGGAGGAGTGTGCTAACCTTGCGAAAGCAGCGTGTATTACTGCTCGGAACAAGAAAAGTTATTCAATTCTCTGTAAATAATCTCAAGTGCCAACTTTTGTTTAAAGCTAAAAGTGAAACGCACATGGATGATGGTATGGAAGAGAGAGAGAGAGATGTGCTTAAAAGCAGTCAAAACGCTCAAATTCCTGGGTCTTCTAAGGTCAAGGATACCTTCCTCGTGTGGGGAATCATATTATCTGTTATGTTTCTCCTCTTCACTCTACAAATCGGCAAAGAGAAGGGATTCAGAGAAGAAAAGCAGCAGAAGAACAAGACTACAAGAGGAGAAAAGAAAACTTTTACTGGGTGCAACTTTTAGTTTGCAAGGGGATCGGTGGCAACGCGTAAGTATCATCTATCATCTATCAACTATCATATACAGTGATGAATTGAAGATCTTCCAATATTAAGTTTGAAGAGTAGGGACACCTCCATCACATTAGCTTTTCTACACATGGCAGGCAACCCCTTAACTACTACGTACACTCGCACATCTCAAACACAGTTCGTACTTATATGTTGTCATTGATGGGCTGTACATGTGAGATGTACGATTGTAGCATCTTGTGGGTATAGAATGTATAGTGGGGGACGGTTCAATTAAAAAGAGTCAAGAAAGCAGCAAGATTCTGAGGCTGAACCTGCTCGATCAGCGCAATGTGTTTGAGTGGCAGACACCTTCTAATTTGTTGTAGCTCGTAGGGGTCAGCATCCCTAGTTAGCTACTTCTTATGTCTCGTACCACATGATGATATATATATATATATATATATATATGAATGAGTGTGTGAGATATTATTAGAGAAACAATCTAATTAATGCATCAAAGGGGATGATGTCCTACGTACTAGCTAGCGCATTCAACAAACATGTGGGCGGCATATCTTCTCAGTTTGCCTCAACACCACTAGAATTTGTGAGGATCTATCTCCAGTCTCCACATATAATCCATTATCCATACCTCTGTCAGGAACAAGAATTTTATTTTGGGTCGACCCCATTTACAGGAAACCACAAAATACAAAGTGAGATGAAAGCTGGGCTTCCACAAACAGTTACCTGCACAGACCCACATAGCCTTTTTTATAGAAAAGAAAATCCATCTTCACTAGCACCCCACTACAGCCCAGAGCCCATCATCCCCCTTAGTCATTTCCCCTACACAGGCATGGGGATGGCTAGCTACCACCACCAAGTAGTCCACCGCTTCCACCTTTACACACGACTAATTAAGCTCTAAGTTGTTCATAAATAAACAAAGCAACATAGCTTGCGCTTGATGGTTTTCGGATTAAATTATTTGTAGCATTGGAACAATGCTACCCTAGATACTGCAATGAAACGCACCGAAAGGTCTTTTAGTAGACAGTTAATTGAAGAGGTGAATGAATCTCTTTTGCCTTAGTGAGAAAGAATAATTAAGAAACTTGCAAACATGCATCTGTTTGTTTCTTTTTTGGCAAAACAAAAGAGCAACTACATATATTAACCCCCCCCCCCCTCCTTTAGTTTAGTGTGTAGAGTTTATCATGGCTTAACCTAGTTTGTTATAATTTACTGGGTATATATATGTAAGTTGTCAAAAAAGTTTTTCAGCCACACAGTATATGCTTTGCTCAATGCCAAGGAACGTCACTGCGAACCCCATTTAGGACTTGACTAAGTATAGCTGAGAATATGATCACACTAGTTAAAGCTTGAAAGACAAAGATTAAAAGAATGGGTCGAATTTCACTATGATGAATGGACATAGCTGAATATTTATATAGAAAAAAATAAAGAATAAATTAGAAACAATTACAATAATAGAAATAGAGAAAATAAGGAAAGGTCTTCAATAGGAAACTTGCTAAGAAGAGAATTTCCTTTTTGCTCTGATTGATCTCTCTTTGGTAAGAGTTCCCTGTATAGTAACTGGTCCTTCTTTGGCAAGAAAACTAGAGCCTTCTTTGGTAGGAGATCTAAGGCTCTCTTTGGTAAGAGTGTTGGAGCTCTCTTTAGCAGGAAGGCTAGAGCTTTCTTTAGTAAGAGAGGAAGAGCTAGAGCTGGCCGATCTAGGGCTGGCCAGCTCCTCAATACGCCCCCTCAAGCGAAAGTGGGCTGGAAGCACTTGAAGCTTGAATTGAAGCCACTCAAACCGTTGAGACAAAAGTGGCTTAGTGAAAATATTAGCAAGTTGATCCTGTGTGGGAAGGAACCACATGATCAAACACTTCTTAACGATGAGATCCCAAAGGAAATGAAAATCAACCTCAATTTGTTTAGTATGGGCACGAAAAATGGGATGAGATGCAAGATATGTGGCCCTAATATTATCAGAGTAGAGAACTAGTGGAGACTATAATTTGTCCCCCAAATCGGAGAGAAGAGAATTTAGTCACAAGAGTTCGGTGGTGGTATTAGCTAGAGCTCTGAATTCATCCTCTATGCTAGACCAAGCTATTGTAGGTTGCTTCTTAGCTCTCCACAAAGTCAAATGAGAACCAAGAAAAATACCATATCCGCCAGTAGAACGTCTGTCATTGGGGAAACTAGCCCAATCAGCATCGAAGTATGCTATCAACGTGTCCGACGAGTGTGCCGAGAAAATCAAACCAGAGTCAATGGTTCCTTTGAGATACCTTAGATTCCTCTTTACTGCACCCCAGTGTTCATCAGTAGGAGATTGTAAAAACTGACAAACTTTATTCACTGCAAAGGCAACATCAGGTCTTGCCAAAGTGACGTACTGAAGAGCACCTACAATGCTTCGGTACTGAGTGGAATCAGATAGAGGTTCCCTAGTAAATCGAGAGAGTTGGAATGAGGTGGCCATTGAACTAGAAACAGGTTTGGCCGCAGCAAGGTTAATCTTCAATAGATGATCCAAAATATACTTACGCTGAGAAAGGATCAATTCAAATGCATCACGATGAAATTCAATACCAAGGAAGTAGTGCAACGGCCCCAAGTCTTTCAAATCAAAGGTCTGAGATAAATTGCTGATAAGATGAGAAACATGAGCAGAGGAGGATCCAGTAATAAGAATATCATCAACATAAACATGAACGTAAATGGTAATTTTTTCTCGACTGTAAATGAACAAAGAGGGTTTACACTAGGAACCTCGAAAACCGAGGTCATATAGACACTCAACTGGGAAAACCAAGCTCGAGGAGCCTATTTGAGCCCATAGAGGGCCTTATGAAGTTTACAGACATGATGGAGATAATTGTTGTCCTCAAAGCCTTTCGGTTGATGCACAAAAATAGTTTCGGCAATGAAGCCATTAAGAAAGGTATTATGAACATCCAACTGCCAAATGTCCCAACCACAAGAAACTACAAGAGCAAGAATAGTGCACACAGTAGCAGGTTTGACTACAGGACTGAAAGTCTTAGTGAAGTCAACACCTGGAACTTGAGTGAAGCCTTGTGAAACAAGACGGGCTTTGTAGCGATCAATGGAACCGTCAAGGTGCCGTTTGATTTTAAAAACCCACTTGGAGCCAACCACATTCATAGAAGCATCATAGGGAACCAGTTCCCAAGTACCATTCTGAAGGAAGGCATGAAATTTGGCAGTCATGGCAGTCCGCCAGTGAGGAGACTTGGAACCCTGTCTGTAGGAGGAGGGTTCCTCCTCATGAGTATGACCATCATGCAGTAAAGCAACTGGGAGAGGATGGCGAGTGGTAGTTAATGCCTAAGCCGACCTAGACGTCATAGACCTTGTCATCATTGTATGAGTGCGCACTGGAGGGTCTACAACAGGAATTGTGTCCAATAGTTCCTAAATAAGGCGGGTGCACAGAATTGGCAAGGAATCAGCACTGAGAGAAACTTCCTATTCTGGCTCAGAGGAGGAAGTAATAGATGCCTCATTATTAACAAATATAGATGGCAGGGGAGAAGAGGATACCTCAGGATCCGCAGGAACTGGACACGTGTCACCACTAATGGTGCCCAAAGAAGTTAGAAAAACTCCAGTAGGGGTAACAGGGACAAAAGGCAACGATGATTGTGCTGATCCGGGCAAGGAGTGTTCATCGAATACAACATGTCTCGCAATTCTCTCTTTGCTAGTAGCAGGATTGTAACAACGGTACCCTTTGTGACTATTGTTGTAGCCAACAAAGATACAATGAGCAGAACGGAAATCCATCTTGTGTGCATTATATGGCCAAAGAAGAGAGTAACAATTACAACCAAAAACCTTTAGCATAGAATAATGAGGAGGCTTTCCAAATAATTTCTCATAAGGAGAGAGATTACCAAGGCTTGGGGTTGGCAGTTGATTGATGAGGAAGACACCAGTTTCAGCAGCATCTGCCCAGAAGGACTGGGGGAGAGAGGAGGATGCCAATAGAGACAATGTGGACTCAATAACGTGCCGATGTTTTCACACAACACTACCATTCTATTCATGCATATAAGGATAACTAAGGTGGTGAAGAATACTGGCATTATCAACATAACGAGAGAGATTGCAAAATACACCACCCCAATCACTCTGAAACACCTTAATTTTTGTAGAGAAAAGATTTTTCACATGATTCTTAAAGTTAATAAAGGCATTAAACACATCTAACTTCCTTTCAAGAGGAAAAATCCATGAAAATTGAGAATATGCATCCATAAATAGAACATAGTATTTAAAGCCCTTATTGGACAAAGTTGGGTCAGGTCCCCATACATCAGAAAAAACTAGTTTAAGAGGTGCAGAAAAAGTAGTAGTTGAATATGGTAGACTTAAACGATGGGCTTTACCCATTTGGCAAGCTTTACACACAAAAGGACAACTGAAGGATCCAAAATAAGGTAAACCAAACTTAGAAATAATATTTTTCACAACTCAGAGAGATGCATGACCAAGTCGTTGATGCCATTCTGCCACAGAAGTTTTCTCGCCTACAAGAGTTGTCGAGTTCTCTATCTTGTGCTGAACTGCTCCAGGAAACTGATAGTCTGTCTCTACTGGGTCCTCAAAGTAAAACTCTCCCCATATGGTCCTTCAAGACAGAAATTCAGATGAAATTCAAAAATCATATTATTATCCTTGGTAAATCTACTTACAGATAGCAAACTTTTAGTAAGAGAAGGGACATGAAAGATATTCTTCAAGGCAAACTTATTATGTTTGCAAACTAGAGATGTTGACCCTGTATTATTCGTAGTCAAACTTGTTCCATTACCGATCTTGACTTGATCAAAACCTTGGTATTCAGTCCGGACTTGTAGATTATCGGCATCCGGTGTCCGGTGATGAGTGGCGCCACTATCTGGATGCCAGAATGGATCAAATCCGGTTCTAGACGTAGAGTCATTGTGTGAGATGCCATTGTGAAAGGTTGTAGGATCTGCTAGATGCATAGTGTTTTCTCCCTAATACGGGAGATCAAATCTTTTGTAACACTTCAATGTTCCATGTCCTAGTTTGTTACAAAGTTGACAAATAATACTATTTCCTTTTCCATGACCTTGTCCACGGCCTGAGGGCTGACCACCACACCCCTTGCCTCTACCACGATAGTTGCCACCCCTGCCTTGATTGTAAGAACTCTGATTGGGCTGGAAATTGTTAATCAAATTTTTATTATTATTCATTGCAAGATTTGCATTAGGATTTTCACTAGAAAATTTGTGTTATAAAAGATAGGCTTCATCACTCAAAAGTAATTCAAGAACATCACTAATATTGAGCTTATCTGCATCAACTCGATTCGTAATAGCTATAATAAGGGATTCATACTCACTACCCAAGTCGGATAGGATGTATAAAACCATATCTGCTTTTGCTACTGGTTTTGAAACTACAGAAAGATTATCTGCAATTGTTTTGGCTTTCTGAACATAATCACAGATGGACAAGTTCCCTTTCTTGAGGTTTTGAAGTTGGCGTCTGAGTTGAAGTACTCTGGATCGAGAATGAGAAGAGAAAGATTTCTCTAGAGCATTCCAGACTTCAGCGGTTGTAGAGAGTCCAACGACTTGTGCTAGGACTTACTGATATCAATAAGATTTGGAATCACTTCTGAGGGAGGCTTGGCCGATTCATCAATGAGCCCCATCAACTTGTGTGCTCAAAGTATTAGAAGAAATTGAGCTTTCCAAAGAAGAAAATTTTCACCATTGAGTTTGATTGTCAAATACTGTGAAATATTAGGAATAGAACTTATGTTCATTGGTAGGGAAGAATTCTGGGAAGAGGTTGAGCTCAAGCTCATTATCTCAGACACAATGGGGGTGTTGTAGGCCATGGCTCTGATACCAAGTTAAAGCTTGAAAAACAAAGATTAAAAGAATGGGTCGAATTTCACTATGATGAATAATTGTACATGGCTAAATATTTATATAGAAATAATAAAGAATAAATTAGAAACAATTACAAGAACAGAAATAGAGAAATAAGGAAAGGTCTTCAGTAGGAAACTTGCTAAGAAGAAAATTTCCTTTTTACTTTGATCTCTCTTTAGTAAGAATCCTTTGTATAGTAACTGGTCCTTCTTTGGTAGGAAGACTAGAGCCTTTTTGGTAAGAGATCTGAGGCTCTCTTTGGTAATAGTGTTGGAGCTCTCTTTAGCAGAAAGGCTAGAGCTTTCTTTGATAAGAGGGGAAGATCTAGAGCTGGTCGACCTAGGGTTGGCTAGCTCCTCAATAACACCTAGGCCCGGTGTTCTGCACCAGCTCTATCTAACGGCTTTAATTCCAAATTAATTAATCTGTCCCGATCAGGGAGTGTTGCAATAAGAGATTTTGAAGGCGACAATATTATAGCAAAACCAGTCCATGCACAAGGTTGCTACATGGTTCGATATATATCTTCTCCACTTGACGTCAGGCAGGCTCTCAGTTGAGTTGAGATATGATATCGCCATGACTACTGTTCAACTACTGTTCTGGGGTCCGGCGTTTCACTACTGCAAAAGTGAAAAGTGCGCTATTACGTCGGTCCCATATTTAGTCTGGTCAGTGGTGGTGAGACGGGCAATTCGTCCAGCAAGTTGTTTATTATTTGGTAGACTGGAGCTGGACCAACTCGATTGATCTGCCCATCTGGGTTTAGGCCCATGTGCTGTGCCTCAATTCAAACCACACGGACAAATGGGCTTCCCACAAGGAACATTTGGAAACGACAAGGAACATTTTCGCTTTTTATCTGTAGAAGAGTACACTCCAGGGAATTCTTGATTAACTCGAAACGAGAACACCCCAGAGTAGTTCATCATCATCTAGTGCCAACCCAACCAGTGTTCAGATAACCACTACAGTCTACACCAGCTAGCTAGGCAAGTGGGGAGCGATTGGCTTCCAAGGTTCAATTCCACCCCATGTATCTGCTGACTGCTGTTGATCCAAACACAAGTTTGATGTCTCAAATCTCAATACAACATTGTTCAACCAGAATGTTGAGAAACTGTCGTCATGTCCAAACACTCGAAAAACTAGCTTCAATATTCACAATTTCGGACGTACGTAGGACTATCCAATAATAAGGCCAAGTGAACTATTCTGTGCCACAACTGAACTAAGCACCAAATATGAGAAAAATCCAACTTCTACCAAATGAACATAGGCAAGTACAGTACTACCAAGATACTCGTTATCAGATAAGGAGATACAAATCAATATATATTCAAAGATTAAATCAAGTGTCCTGAATTGAATTGGGCTGTACACGAGTAGGGATGCATCTCAACGGGTCGGGTTTGGCACGGATTTGCTTCAACTCTAATCCAATCCCACCTGACTTAAAAATGAATGATTTTCAAATCCGATCCAACTGTATAGGGTCTAACCCGATATCAATCTGACCTGACTTGTAGAATTTCAACTGTACTTTCTTAACACATTTTGAAGACCTAAAATCCAGTTAGGAAATTGTCTTATGGATTTTAAGGTGTCATTTTTTCATTAAAAAAATAAAGAAAATCAAAATTAATATATAAATAAATATTAAACTTCAAAGCTATATAGTTAGAAGTCAAAAGTTACAAGAATACTTTGTATATATGCAGGATATCATGACCTGACGGGCGTGTCAGTCAAAACTCAAATCCGATTCAGATTGAATAATCAAAACCCTAACCTGATCCTATAGGGTCGGGTCAAGCCGGGTTTGCTATTTAACATGACCCATTAACATCCTCATACATGAGTCCGGATCTGCTCCTCACACCAACTTTAAAACACGTCCCAACTTTACAACAAGTTGGGCATCTCTTCCAATTCCAACTGGTACATTGGCAAATTGGATTTGGTCCTCACAGAATCGTCTTCACAGCCCTTTGCAGCTGTGCATAGGAAATTTTTCTGTACTTATATGTTTTTATTCACAGGAAGATATTCCCAATGTAGTGCTGCAAGGGGCTGTGAAGGCGGTTTTGAAAGGACCAAATCTGAATCCATGCAGTGGGAGGCAAATTCCGGATTCAAGCGTTTTATACCGAAAAAGTAAAAGCATAAACAGATAAACCACAAACAGACATACCCTTTGCATGTCTTCATAGTTGATACTGACCCTACAACCGGAGATGCTATTTGCATAGAAAATATGAACAAGGAAATTATAGGGGAAAAATAGAACTATAGATAGTTATAGTATATACAAAATAAAAGATCCTTCTTTTGAGGGGGAGAAAAAATAGAAGAAAATAAAACACAGAAAAGGAAAGGAGAGGAGTGCTAGAATCTGAAAGTAAGGTAGCTCTCAGTCACAAATAGAAAAGTTCAGGGATCCAAGTGTCACTACCCCAAAGTACAGGGTACTAGGGTAGTTCCATGTAATCTACCCTTACTTTTATGCCAATCCGAAGGCTATCCTCTCCCCTCTACAATTTTTATGTAAATTTTAAAATGCACTAAATGGCATTCTAATTTCTAACAAGAATGCAGATTTTCTGCACTCTGTTTGGTGTGTGCTGGGGTTCCAATCAGATTGAAGCACTTCATAGTTGTCACCCCTGCTCACATGTGCGGGAACACTAAAGGTAGGTTTTTCTCATTATTTTTTTTTTGTTTCTGATCTTTTGTAACTAAAAAAAAAGAAAATAGTGAAAAAAGGAAAAATTGACCACATGATTCAAAGAGTTAGGAGTGTGACAACAAAAAAAGGAAAACACTTGCAGATGCCATTAACAAGTGATTGCAGACCACTTTTTCTTCAAGCTTCAGCCTGATTTGCAAGAAATATTTTTTATTGCTTCACCGTTTTTTCTTCTTTTTCTTTTTATTTGGATACCATTGACAAGTGATTGCACACCTCTCTTTTTTCTCTAAGTGAAGCTACAAAAGAGTCCTATGCAACGTAGTACTCTTTGCAGCGACTTAAGCGCAGATTTGCTGACCACAAAACACTACCCACAACAATGTGTATATAATTGCAACAAAAAATAAATAAAATAATGTGTATATAATACCATAGACAATGAATAACACAAGAAGTGTTTCCATAGTGCAGCTGTAGATGTTGTGTAGACAGGTTTTGTGGTCAGTAGATCCGGGTTCAAACCAGACAGCAAGAGTTTCCACTGTATTGTTTGGTTTCTCCTAACTATCGAACGGGCAGTCTGGGTAGTCCCAGAAGTGATGCGATTTGAAGCTCCACTACCACCATATTTTTTAGAAGAGTTTTTAGATTGTTGCCAAAAAACAGTAAAAATGAAATACGGCCTCTATGGGGGCAAAAAGGTTATGGTTAAATACCAAAAAACACTGTGGAATGGGCAATCATCACGTTTTCTTTCTTTTTTTTATTTCAAAAAATAAAATATAAGAAAATAATGGGACATAGTTAGGCTGCATATGGCTTTATATAAGAAAATAATAGGGGCATTTTAACTGCATAAAGGAGATAAGTCCTTGAAATAACGAATGCCAAATGCAGCCTTAATAACTTATCATTTAGGTTGCGTTTGGAAGTGGTTTAAAATGTCATCGACCGAACTATGGAGAATAGAAAAACATGCTTATTGATGTAGCTTTTACATCGGTAACCGATGTAAACCTCATCATAAGTGACTTTTTACATTGATTTACGATGTAAAACACCACTCCATCCAAATGCCGATAAATCTGAACTGAAGTAAAGTTTTAAATCGATGTTGATTTGCACTCCAAACAAACACCAACAAAACTAAACTGGTGGTGAGGTTTTACACTTCTTCCAAATGCAGCTTAGGCTCAATTTGGAAATAGTACAAATACAAATATGTATGATGCAAATACATACAAAACATAAGATTTTGCACTCTACATCTTTGTATTTGTACTCCTTCCGAACTAAGCTGTAGTGTTTCTACTCATGTGAGCAGGGGGGGCACCATGTGGACCAATGTTTTTGAATTGCTGTTGATCTGGACGGTCGGACCGTTCGGCCCAAGAACCATTCAGGCAACCGGTTCTATTTTACCGCAAACCCAGTCTCTGACCAAAAATCATTGAATTGGTCAATGAACCGCTGACCCAGGCGATTAATCCATTGAATGGTTTTGGCCATTTAATTTTAATAATTTTTTTTCATTGGTACGGGCCATCATCCACAAACCAGTGGTCAAAATAGTTCTGATTCCAGATCAGTTTTTAAAACATTGATGTGAAGTATAGTCTTATTGGAAGAACACCCAGGCACACAGTACACACCAAACCAGGTGCAGGAAATCTGGACACTGGGTAAATAATGGGCCTGGATACTGGGTTAGTGGATTGGCCCTAAATGTGGCGAAACCTGCCCAAGGTGCATCCATTGACCCAGGACCACTATCGGGGACACAAACACGACGTCAGTCTCCCACCATAAGAAAGATGAGGTTCTATGAATCTGAATTAGAAAGAGGCATATAGATGAGTGTAAAAATAAATAGCAATATCTCGATACTGATTCGTGGGGGAACAAAATGTTTATAACATGAAGAAGAATGAAGTATATAGTCATGGTTTAAATGGTGTCCTCTGTTAACACAGTGGTGGCAGTCTTCAAATCAAGGAAAGATCCCATGGGAATATGTAATTGACAAGTAGAAATAAGGCAAACTTACCTTTGTAGAGAACTAAATGGTATCGTTGACTGACAACTTCCTTGACTGTTTTAGCTTCGTACTTCAAAAATCTGCATAGTCAACAACAACAACAAGGTCAACTGGTTTCCTTTATTTTCATTCATTTTGCTGATGTAAATTTTTTGTATGGGTTTTATGGGTCTAAAAATTGCACGCCAAAGGGGGGTGGGGGGTACAAAAGAACTATAGAAATGCAAATTTGTACCACAAGACAGGGAAAAGGCTCACATCAAAGAAACGGCTACAAATCAATAATAGATAGAGATACGAATTTTAATTTGCAATCGGAGTCGGTAATTAAAGTTTGTGTGTGGGGTCACACTAGCAGTAGCTGTGTGCCTGTGTCCTACACAAACAAAGGGGATTAATATTAATGCGCACTTGGGCAAAGAGTTGGTTGTGTGATCAATTCATGATTCCTGATGGAAGAGAAAAAAAAAAGCCCATGATCCCGGCGTGACCATTAAAAGGGCAGTTGCCTTTTTAGAGTTTGGCAGGTAGTGTTTATCAAGAGGGAATCTCTACAGCTAAAAGAGCCGGAGCCGGGGGAGGACCCGACCCAACCCAAGAAATGACTCAACTCAACCATTTGATAATATAGGTCTCCTGAAAGCATTTGGTAATACCCAAAACCCAAACATGAACCAAGTAACGACAGGATTGGTTTGGGCCTTTTGGGGTTGTCACAACTCACAACTCAAAAGATGAAACATAACTCTCGACTCCTATCCGTTCCTACCACCACATAAAAGCTGCCCCCGGTGCTCCGTATAATGTCAAGGTTAAGGTTTTGAGGAGGACATGTACAAATCGGACATCATCCCTCTTTCCCTTCCCCCTCTTAACAAGAGGATGACAATGTAAGACAATACTCATCTCTTAATGGGGTGGGGAGAATGACTATTCAGCCCATCTCATAATTTTTACTCTTATTGTACAGGTGGGATGAATCTTGATCGTAGGTTGATATCAAATCTGCAGATAGGATGCAATTTATAGGAGGAAGAGACTATTAGTAAACTATGGGAGGCTTCAATTTCAGAATTCTGTGGTGGAATTCACCCCAAAACAACTAGGGACGGGATGATAAGATGGGATTGGGCGCAGGGGGTGGGGGCTCCCATCACAATTCACAATCCACGGTTTGCTCTGTTAATTAGCCACGTCACTTATTATCATATTACACATTCCACTACTAGGCAGCGAGCAGTTCTCTTGTCAGAAATGACGAATACCTACTTTGGTTTTTTGTGGCCCCTGTTTATCTGCCCTAGTGTATCGGCTTGTGCTTAAATAAATTAGCCACGTCACTATGCATCCCTAACATAACCATAACAATACATACATATGGTCCTGATTGCAATGGAAAAAAAAGTAATAAAATATTAAAACACTTCAAATGACTGTTCATCAGCAAATGTATGGCATAATCCCTTTTCTGGAGAAACATCAGCAGTGGTGTCACGACATCAAAAACCCCCCTACATCCATTCTGATGACTTGACAACTCTGTTCCTAATTCAGTACAGTAACCACTGTTTGGTGTTTGGTGAGTTGGACGAGGTTTACGATGCGCACCGAATTTTAAGCTAAATCCTCTCACAGACTCACACCGTCGCACTCGCACGTGATTTTCCTAAACTCTCGTCTCGTGTTGACGTGTAGTACAGCTAGCTCATCTCACCTTCTAAATAAAGCCAAGCCCTATCCAACTCTTACACGTATTTTGTTGTGAGCAGATCCCATCCCGGCTCCAAGTCTCCAACAAATGCGTACACCCCTGCACCACTCGCTAAGACGCTTACCACACTACAAAAGTACCAAACACATCCTTCACAGTACATTACACAATCAAGCTGGAGTCGAAGCATCACTATGTCTATTTGTTCAATTTTCAATATGCATTGCAAATTGTAACGTAATAATAATATTAATAAAACAAAATTTATTTGTTTGTTTTTTAGTACTGTGCCCTCCTTTTCTTTTCTTCTCTTTTTCCTTCCCAAAAATATATAAAAATCAACAATTACAAACCTAATCAAACTAGTAAATTTAGCCATTTGAGAGAGAGAGTAACCAAACAACAAAAAAGGTTAGAATTTTCCTCCTCTAATAATAACAATAATAATTATATTACTTCCTTCAACGCCAAGCAGACGCGACGGTCAGCACCCGATCCATCCAACCAAAGCACATCCCTCCGCCCTCTTCTTTAATAGTGAATCCTGGGTTATTCCGGTACCCCGAGTTGAGCCGACTCCGCATTGACTCGGATACTTGTTGACCCAGTGACCACGCCTCAAACCCGGCCATTCTCATCCTCGCACGCCACTTCCCCAACACCTCACACCGCTCTATCCTTTCCCATCCCTCGCATGCCACCATATTTGCAGCTTTCCTACCCAAACACTCCTCCACTTTCACCCGCTTCGCTGAGTCCCGGGGCATGGTCGCGTCTAGCGAGTCAAACACAGCCCGGTAGTACGCGCAGACCTCCCCCACTCGTCCCACGAACGGCGCCGTGTTGGCGTTCATCTCTTGCTCCACCACCGTCACCACCCGTGGACCCAACTCCTTCACCACCCTAAGCAATTGGTCCCTTGGGTTCTCCGTTGACACGCTCTCGTCAGGCATTCTGTAGAGCCTGAACGCAAAATTCACAGCCAGTGCCTCCTCATCGTTGCACCCCAGCGTCTCCCTGTTCAGATCACGTATTTTCCGGCTTACCACGTTGAACTTTAGGCCCACTCCAAATCGCTCCGCATGTTTCCTCAGCCGATCCCCCACTACACGTAACCCGTCTGTTTCTCCGTTGCTGGGTTCCGCAACAGCGGTGATCTTCACGGAGGTTGGCTCTCCGTGCTGTCGGTCCGCAAGCGCGTGAATAAGGCTCATATACTGGCTTCCTTGGCTGATATCAAAATCCACCACATGGACATTGTTGGGTTGGTCCCTCGTGGCTTCAAGAATTGCCAGATTAGCAGCCGTGAATCCAAGCTTAAAACAGGGGGATCCCTCGTATAGCATCCGCGTCGCCATCATGTGCTCATCACTGAACAGCTCCATCACCGGAGGAGGATTCTCGGTTGGGTTCATGCGGGACCGGAGAGCAGATACCATATACGCCGTCAATCTCTGTTCTGGATCGCCTTGCACGTTGGATACCTGATTCAGGCGGGCTAGAGTCGTCGTAGCGGCGTCCATGTTTCCTTCGGCGATGGCCGCTGCAGCGTCTAGCAAAGACTGCTTCGAAGAACTGGAGCAAGAGGATGGAGAAGCCGAAGACGAGGACGACGAAGAGGTTGGAGAGGGCGAGAGAGGCTTCTGATTTTGGATCAGGCCCTGGATAGTTTCACTCCACCCACTGCTAGTGATCACCGAAGCCGCGTCTCCTTCGTCTTCGTCGTTGTCATCCAAGAGCTGTTTCTCTAGTTCTTGAAGCCGGCTTCTCATCTTGTCCGAGTCTGGCTCCGATTCAAGAGGCACAACTCGGTTTGCAACAGAATTGGAGAAAGAAATCCCAGACAAAGCAGAGTTGGTACAAGAAGGGCTGTTGCTCTGAGTATGGTTGATAGGGTTAAACGGTTGAGGCCGAAGCTGTGGAAGATGGGGGAGTCCGAAACTTTTCGTCAAAGTGGATGTCCCGGACACCTCCGATGAGGGGAAATCAACAGGAGATAAGGGAGAAATCGGAGAGTTGTGGTGGTAAGTCCTCGGTTTAACAGACCTCGCAAAGAAGCCGGAACCAACGAGTTGTTGTTGATGTTGCTGCTGATGTTGCTGCAGTAGCAGTTGCTGCTGATGCCGAAGAAGCTGCTGTCGTTCTAGTTCCGCTAGGGAACGTTTGCCGACTAGTTCGGTTCGTCGAGGAAGGATCGTCGGGGAAGAACTATCGACATGAAATTGTGACCTGTATTGAAGTTGTCCATTATCGTTTGACGCCGCCGATCCGCCGCTGATTCCCATGGAGCTATAGAAATCAGCGCTCCCGGAGAACCTAGACGTCATAGTTGGTGAAAGAACAAAAACAATTGGAAGAGAAAATTGGATTTTTAGCAAAGGGGAGGATCGATTTTTAAGCAAACCATGCTCTTCAATGGCATCAGAGAACAAAACCCATTAACACAGAATAATTACCCATTTAGAACATGGATTTCCGTTTCTCGGGGACCCTCTCTCTCTCTGTGTCCCGTGTCTCTCCTCCTCCCTCATCTGGTTTGATTTCGTGGATCGTTTTATTATATTGTTGTTATTCTCTCTCTCTCTCTCTCTCTATCTCTCTTTCTCATATACACACGTATGGTGCCGTAGCTTTCTTGTAAACTGTCGATTCCCGGTTATTTTCGTGCGGTTTCACCTCCATCCGTCGGTCTTTTTTCGTTTACGTCCAGCCTCAGGATTTCAAAACCGGAAAAGGATTCAGAAATCCGTCTACGGGGGCCGGGTGGCGGAGTCCCCACCTTTGAAAAAAAAATGGAAGAGTAAAGCGTTCCCACCTTTTTCTAAATTCCGGAGGAGGAATTGTTATGTCATAAATGAGGCTCAGTTTCTGCAAATTAACCTTTATGGTCGCTTCGCTACCGTCGAAAGCCATTAAAAAAATCTGATCGTATTCTCTCCTTTTTATTATAAGTTATTAATTTATTTATTAGACAGAGATAAGATTAGATTAGATTATATAGAATATGGAATTAGTGGAGTGACTAAAATGCCATCTGGCTACTAACAATCAGATGTTTGTCCGCCAGGACCACACCGTCGTCACTCGTCACCCACCATCTGATTCGGGGTTTGACTCGGTTGAGTTGTTGATCCTCTCTACGGAAAGAACGTGTCAAAGATCAAAGTCATCAAACCCCTGTGAGGGGGTGGGGGCTGGTGTTGCAGAGCCTAACTTGAATGTCAGACCGACCCCCCACTAAATATAAATTTTCTTTTTTGCTGGGGGTAGGAAATGAGTTTGGTTGGGTTAAGACGAACCAAGAACCGAAGTTGGAGTGTAGCTGGATTCATCATTCCAATATTGGTTGATAAGCGGTGATCCCATCACGAAACGTCCAATTTAAATACTTGTCCATTGGTTGATGCCTCGCCAGATCGCCTGTAAAATTAATTAAAGCATGTAGATGGTAAACTGAGGAAGTCATTAATAATAAAGCTGGGTGAGGTTGACCGTGTCAAATTGGAGGTAGAATACGTGTAATTCCATGGGTACAATTGTCATCGAAGCAGATGTACTCGGTTGCGTGCCGGAATTATTATAGGAAGGGAATTGGTTAGCAACCGGACCATTCGCCCACCTACGGTCTAAAGCTCCATGCCAGTTGGGCTTCAGTCAGGGCAAAGCCCGTTCGAGCAGCCTTTATTGTCTTGCATTTCCCTGTACTCGTCTGCTTTATTTTAAGTGAATATATTCACGATGCAAGTTTTGTAAAAGGCAGTTATAACGGTGTGGGCACTGATAGAAGTCGATCTTAGCTCATGGCGAGTCGATGGATGGTACAAGTGGACTTATCTTAATAATAATAAATAGAAATTATTTAAAACTTATCATAACATTTTAGCATTTCTCTTATTAAATTCACCATAACTTTTCAAAAGGTCCAGGAACCGTGTAGAATTGATTTTGTATAAAAGTAATTTTTTAAAAGTGTTTTTGTAAAAGTATTTTTATAAAAGTATTTTTATAAAAATGTTTTTGTAAAAGTATTTTTATAAAAGTGTTTTTGTAAAAGTGCTTTTATAAAAGTACTTTCGTATAAGTGTTTTTATAAAAGTACTTTCAAAAAGAACTTCGAAAAAGTGCTTTTGTAAAAGTATTTTTATAAAAGTACTTCTGTAAAAGTGCTTTCATAAAAGTATTGTAAAAGTGCTTTCATGTAAAAGTGCTTTCATAAAAGTACTTTTAGAGTGATTTTGTAAAAGTGCTTTTATAAATCTTCTGTAAATGTGCTTTCATAAAAATGCTTTTGTAAAAATATTTTTATAAAAGTGCTTTCGTAGTATTTTTATAAAAATGTTTTTCGTAAAAGTGATTTCATAAAAATACTTTCATAAAAGTGGCTTTATGCTGTTTTCAGTTTTGATTGATTTCAAATTGGACAACGATTTGCTCGCATGATCAGATTATTGGAAATTTGGTTTAGGTTTAATTCAAACCAATAAATATGGACTAATTTATTTTGGATTGGCCCAATCCAATAATTATAATGGATCGTCCAGATCCGATTTGATAAGGTTTTGATCGGATTGGATCCAAACCAAAACTAGTCGATTGACACCCCTACCTTGAAGCACCTCTAGGTTATGTTTGGTTTGAAAGAAAATGTAGGGAAAGGAAGGGAAAGGTAGGCTATGTTTAGTGTTCATTGATAGAAATTGTCTACATCGGTATAAATACAATTTATATAACCAAACTGCCCCTGAATGATATCTCAGCCTTATTAAATATATTTTTGTCAGCTAAATTTTTATTTAATAACCAAACAAAGGCATCTGCGGTAACCACCTTGGCAGCCGAGCCCTAGCCCAACAAATACTAAGGCAGGGATACTTTTGGTCGACTCTTCACAAGGATGCAGCTGAGCTGGTACGAAGGTGCGATCAATGTCAAAGACATGCTAACCTCTGCCATCAACTAGCCACAACCCTCTCGGCTCTCAACAGCCCTTGGCCCTTCACTAAGTGGGGAATGGACCTCCTCGGCCCTTTCCCTCAAGAAACAGGGGACAAGAAACACATCATCGTCGCTGTGGACTACTTCACCAAGTGGATAGAGGTCGAACCCTTAGCCACCATTACAGCTCGAGCAATCCAGAGCTTCTTTTGGAAAAGCACCATTTGTCGCTTTGGCCTCCCCCACATTCTTGTCACCGACAACGGGAAGCAATTCGACGATGCTAAATTTCAAGAATGGTGTGCCTCCCTCAACATTAAACAGTAGTACACCTCGGTGGGCTACTTCTAGACGAATGGCCCAGCTAAGGTCACAAACAGAACCATCTTGGAAAGACTGAAGACTAGGTTGGACCAAGCCAAAGGCTTGTGGGATGACAAACTACACAACGTTCTCTGGATCAAGCCACACATCGGACGACCACGAGAGAGACTCCGTTCGTCCTAACCCACGGTACGGAAGCAATAATTCCAACAGAAATCGGCCAACCAACACTTCGGATCAAAGTGTACGACGAGGCCGAGAACAGTGAAGCGCTTGGAGCAAACATAGACCTACTAGAAGAAGCCCGAGAGCAAGCACAAATCAGGGTGGTAGCCTACCAGCAACGAGTGGCCCGCAACTACAACTCCAAGGTGAAAGAAAGGCATTACCAAGAAGGAGGCCTCGTCCTCAGGAAGGTCATGGTCCTCGAACCTGGAGTAAGAAAGTCGGGCCCCAACTAGGAAGACCCCTATAGGATTAGGCAAGTCGTCGGCCCCAACACCTTTCGTTTGGAAAACTTAGATGGAAGACCCGTCCCTCGGATGTGGAACTCGGAGAACCTCTAGATGTATTATAGATGAATGCAATCTAATGAAATAATGAATGAATGAAGCAAAGTTCCTCTTTGGCTCAATTCTTAGCGTGTGTTCCCACCAGGTCTCTAAGACTCCTCAGCTTCGCGATTGCCCGAGGTGCATGGCCTTTCTAGAGGATCGTGCCCTCTTGTCGGACCATCACCAAGGCATATTGCTAATAGCGAACACCCTAACTAAAACCCTCGCCAAACTATACCAGGATGGTTGTGGCCTCGCATGCCTCACCACTCGCCTTAGCAGCAACTGGCCTCTTGGTCTTCTACACTTAGCGCCATTAGCTAAAGACGGAAACCCTGACCAACTCGGCAGTTCGCCTTGGCCCGAGACCCAGACCTCTTCAAAGAGTTACCTCGGCCTCGTCAAAGCAACCACCTGGAGAGGAGAGAGCCAAGCGAGCCTCAGCTCTGCCTTGCCCCCCCCTCTCAGTTCGATAGGCCATCTCGAGTTTGCCTAAGCAACCACGAGAGGAAGGGAGCTAGAAGAGCTTTGGCTCTGCCTCGGCCTCTTCCCCATGTTTCAGTTGGCCACCTTGGCCTTGCCTAAGCAGACACTTAGAAGGAACTAGGCCAGGTAAGCCGCACTTCGGGCACACAACTGCACCTCTGCCTCCCCTTCCTACCAACCTAAGGCGTGCGTGTAACAAGCCAATATGAGCTATTTTTTGTGTGTGCACTATAGTCTCATCGTTGGGAGGGGTAGGGGCCCCTCGGTAAAAGAAAAAGAAAAGAAGAAGAAAGGGAGAACACAATGCACAGAACAAAAGGAGCACAATGTACAAAAAGAATGCATGCATGATTTTTTCATTAGCTTCAAGTATTGATCCTTTACAATAAGTTTTGCCGCCTCTTAGGCTGAATTGAACGAAGGCACGAGAAATTCGATGCCACTACAGGGTACCCCTTACTCGTCGGGCTCACTAGCGCCCACCATCGCTACTCCCCTTGGTCGAAGCCAAAGTCTTCGCCTCGGCCTCAGGAGTGGGGGGTAAGTGATGTAGGGCAACCTGGCCCAGCCCATTACGGGCTGGAGGACCCAGCCCATGGACGCCAGCCAGGGTCCTGATCCAGCATGGCGGGGGCTACCCTGCTCCCCTCATACAAAGCCAATAGCGGAGCGCCCCAGCGTCCCCACTTCTCCCGCTGACCGCCCTCGTACGGAGCTCATCGGGGGCGTCCATCTCCACAACCTCCAAGCAGTTCAAGTATAAATACGGGATAACCCCCTCTAGGTAGAGGATTTCCAAACACTAGCTCTAACTAAAAGCTCAAGTGAAGGGCCTTTCCTCCTGGGAGCCTAGTGCATATGAGCACCCTCCTCAAAGCCCTCGTCTGCACCAAATCCCTCTCTTCTTCAACCCACGTACTAACTTGACCGTCGGAGCCTCTGCCTTGGGTTCTCACCCGGGGCCTCTAACATCTATTATCTTGTAGGACCTCAGACTACCAGGGACTTCACCACTTAACCACTAGCCCTTGGCTATAAGCCATCGGCTTCTTCAATACTCAGAGATGATCCTTCTTGACCTACGCGTCTCGGTCTCGACACACCTCCTCTGAACCCCTCAAAGCCTTCGACCAGCCTTCAAAGCTCAAGAGTGTTTTTACCTTATTGCCCTCGGCTAATCCGGGTAAAAACAGTAATCTGCACCAACATCCGTTAATTTATCGGATTTTTTGTAAATTTTGAAACATCATAGTTAGTTTAAGAGAAATTCTAAAAAATAATGATGAGTTTTATTTTAGACAGTTTTCTTAATTAATAAAAATAGTAACAGTTGAGAGACGGGGTGAAAGATATTTTTTTGTCAATTTGCACATCTGGAAAAGGGGATTCGCGTGGATATTTCTTCGCATTGCATGTGCCGTTGAGACTTCCTTCTTTCGTTAAATATGAAAAGCCGTCATATATGCTTGGTGCTTAGTGGTTAGTGCTGGTGGAGAGAGAGAGAGTAACAGAAAGGGATTATCCTTTGTAACTCGTGGTAGTGAGTCACATCCAAGGATATTTTCCGTAATATTCGGAGAATTCCTGGGCAAGGGATGGAAACAGAAAACATAAGAAAAAGTTGGAGTTCTCTCAGTATCCGTGTAATAGCTGCGTAGTATGTGAAGTTTCAAAGCAACACAGAATCCACACGTAATCTAAAAAACATTCAAGGCTATGATATTGGTTACCAAACTCCCCAGATATAACATATAAGCTTGTGGTTGGAAGTTGGTACAGAAGGAAGGGTAGGTAGGCCCCACCTGAAATATGTTGTAGAGCAATATAACCAAAAATCAATTTTCCTTGGAGCCCGGAATATCATTATTTTATGATGCGGTTTGGTGGTTACAATCATCCAACGGAGGAAGGGAGGTGTAGTTAGGGACCCGGGTCCACATCTGATACTTTGGTGGGCCCACCGGTGAAGCTTCTCAACGAGTGGAGTGAATCCTTTTCTGAGGCAATCATTGTCTATATATAGTTAGTATGTATATACTCAGCATGTATTTTGATACATAAGTTGACGTATAAAGACTAAAATACCCTGATGTGCAGGCATTGTTCGATGGTGAGGCATAAAAAAATTAAAGGGATGATTCATGATTGATTTTCTCTGCCCTTTTTCTTTATTTTTCTTTTCAAAAATCAAAATCAATTGATGAATATTAGTAATTAGTGTGTTGTGTATGGAAGTGGACTGAGTCGTCTCGTCTTAATCTTTCTCAGCTTCGTTCAAGTATTGGATTCTTTTCTAATCTATTTTATGATAAGAAAACAAAAGTCTATCCAAAATAAATCATTGTGCGCGTGGTGCTCATTATAGACATAACCCCATTTTAGATTATTTTCTTATTAATTCTAATTTAGGTCTAATTAATTTTTTTTTTTAAAAAAGAAAGATAAAGAGGGTAGTTTTGTCAAAGACCAGACCCAAAAGAAACAAAAACCATCTTTAAACAGAAATAACGTCTGATTTTATAATTCTCTAATCATGCCCATTTATATACAAGGCGACCGATTTTCCTAAATCTAAACCTCCCTTCGGAATTCGGATGCCAAATCCCAAATGGAGTAGGATTGGGCATTTGGGCTGAGGGGGAGATCCACGAAACCAGCATCTGATCCTGATTGTGTGGTTGGTTAATTGTTGTTAATAAGTTGCATACAAATTACAATACATCCATTACGGTGCAGCTGACTTTGCTCACACTGACAGTGCGCATCCCGACACGTGTGTACCTAGGCGTTACAGAACAGAACAACGACCGTTACATTACATATTTACATTACACGCCGTCGAGTCGTGGTCGTGGCTCCACCGAGCACAAAATGGTGTGGGTGGTCGTTCATTTCATTGTACCCAAATAGACAAACCCGAACCGTGCGTTTCCGTTTTTCACCTTTAAAGTCGTACTCGTACCTGATTGATGTTAGACATTTTCAAAGCAAAATAGTGAAATGGAAATGGTACCGTACTCTGTAGTCTTGACTGGCTATAGCCGGTGAAATCGATCTGGTCAGTTGTCATCGTCGGATCCGGGTCCCAGTTTTGGGCGCCTACGTCACGAGAAACGAACTCCACTTTTTGCCTTGTTCTACTCAGAGCGGCTGACCTGAGCGCCGTAATGAAAGCTGCTGCCCCAGATTGGGTGCATTTTTACACTCCCAGCGTAAATCAGGGCCGTTGATCAGTGAGACAGGTTAAAAAGTAGGCACACGTGTCCCTACTTTTCGTAAGATGTGTGTGTTCACATGTCTGGACGACAAATCGCAGGGCGGAAGTGGAACACGAATACACGATGGTCAGGTCAACAGCGCAGGCCGTAGGGCCAAATTACAATTTCTGTTTTTTCTTTAAATTAAATTGTAGTGGAAATTGTAAAACTTTAAAAAGGACATCTCTGCGACTCTGCCACGAAGAGCCCCCCTCCTTTCTTACTTCAATCCTCTTTAAAATCAAATATCAAAATATTAATGCAATGAAGTCGGATTGAAGAACTACCACTTGGGCTATAAGCTACTGATCTGGGATTTATGTAATTTGGAACGAATATACACTTGAACGGGAACATTTGCAGGTTGTTATCTTATTGTGGCCCGACCATTGCTTAATTTACACATACTACATCTTAATTAGTGATAACCCCTTCTAACAAGTAATGACTACCCATCATCTGATCATCATCATCACTCTTTTTATTAGTCTCCTCTTGGATGTGTGTGGCCTAAGTGATATCACCCACTTGAGGTGACGTGGACAACTCTTAATAAGATACTTATGAGATCAAATCAGGCCCCCACAACGTCCCACAGCACATCTCCGCTGTGTATGAAGAATATCTCCCGATAATATCAGAAATGATGATGTCATTATTAGGAGATGTTCCCAATACATGGCAGACGTTGTGGGGGCATTCGGGGTTTGATTTGAACTCATACTTATTGAGATGACATCTTTTTTCAAAGCATGGTTGTGTACCTGCGTTCGCGACATGTAATATAATTAGGCACACCAATCACTAGTGAGGTCCCAACCACCTCTCATGTCTAGTATGAAGTGGGATCTGCTCCTCACAAATGGGCGTTTCACATACACATCTACCATGCATTGAGAACATCTCCCGTGAATAATAACTAATAAATATGGGAGATGTTTCCAATGCATGATAGGATGTGCTGTGAGGCACCTATGAGGTGCCAGGTGTGAGGAGCAGATCCGGTCTCGTCTAGTCTATACAAATGGGGCTCCAAATGAGAGATTGGAGTGGTGGTTTTGTAGGGTATATATAGAGGTGTAAAGTGGGCCATGCCGGGCAATGCCCGTGGGCAATTCATGCAAAGTGTGGGTCGTGCCGTGTTGGCCTGCGGGTCGTTACAAGCTGTGCCACCCTCTCTAGTGAAAAATTTGGGGGTCAGCCTGGCATGGCCCACGGTCTAGGCCCGTCCCATGCCATGCCGTTCTATGGGCTGAGCCTTGGGCCAGGTTAGGCCCTGCACTAGGCCAAAGCTATTTATTTAAAAAGATTGACAAAAAACTTAAAATTATAATTTTATATGAATTTTGTGTATAAAATTGATTATATATACAATAGTTAAATTAAGGGTAAATTTCTTAAATTACCCTTATGGTTTATCTAATTGATTAACTATACCCTTATTCTTTGAAATATGACTAACACTACCCCTACTATTTCTTACAATTGACTAATACATCTTTTACGGTTAGCGCCCATTAACAGAAAAACAAAAAAAAAAAAGATTTTACCCTTTATTCTTCTTCAAATTTTCAAAATAAAACAAAAAAAGGGGAAATAAACACTAGTACATCAAAACCCTAACCACATTTATGGGAACAAGTTTGGTTTCAAATGACAAGAATCCTAGACTCTGTAATTAGAGAAGAGCATGTTTCCCATTTCACCCAATAGCAACTGTTGTCAAGAGAAGAAAAGAGCTTGCCTTTGTGCAGTAACAGAACGACAAGATTGGAAGCAATTTGAAGACAGAACGGTTGCAATAGAAAACTTGTGTTATGTGTTCTGAGAAAACCTCTCTCTCGACCTGCACTCTCCTCTCCCCCCTCCCCTTTTCCTGTTTCTTGTTCGTCATGGCAGTCAGCCATTCGGAGACGGAACCGTGGAAGGTTCTGCCTTTCCCTAAATCCAACAGGTATTTAGAGACCACTGACAAAAATAGCATTTGCTTCATCATGGCGGTCAACCATTTGGAGATGCCTAAATCCGACTACCCCATTAATGGCGATCTCTTACTATGATGAATCATTTTTTTGGCTAAGTACCACGTTATTCGGTTCGCTTCCAAGTGGCCGATGACTTAGAGGCCAAGCTAGGAGTGGACTAGGTGCCGAGCTGACCAGAGGGCCGAGCTGGATTGATTGTTGAGCTTCATAGTTCTTTAGAGACCTGCAAGGAATCAATGTCAAAGGACCCAGGGTGGCTAACCCGGGGAAGTCGCTTCGATGCTTAAGTCAGTACTCTTATAGTAGATTGCGAGCTAAAAATCATAAAGTATGAGAGCTAGAATATGCTTACTTGCCCCCCTCCCATGCCATTGGGGTTGGTTCCTTTATATAGACATTGTTTGGGGTGGGCTTCACGCACCACATCCGAGATTTCTGAAAGGTCGTTTAAGTGGTCCGAGATTACCGGAGGCAACCGCCATGCATGTTGACCATCCTCCGGAATGTTCGGTACATGGGCCAACTTCCAAGGATCGTGGGATTGTTGGGATATGCATGTCGAATTTGTCGGCGAGCACGTCTCGCAGGTCGCCACTTGGACCTCAGTCAGGCCGGCACGCCCTCGAGGGAGGTCGCTCCTTGCGTCGAGGTCACTTCAACCAGTGACGAGGTGCTTCTTGCCAACCTGAATTGTGGTCCAGGTCGCCAATTCGGTGCTTGTGCCAGGTCGCCAGTTCGGCGCCTGTGCCAGGTCGTCAGTTCGGGACACCATCATCTTGACTAAGTTGTTGCCTAAGTGGTTCCGGGTGTCACCCAGTTGTTCCGAGATGCCACATGTCACAATGTCATTAGAGGGCCAAATCTGCCTTCATCAATTTCCCCCCACTCCCGAGCTGAAAGTAACTCGGCGAAGGGAGTAGATTGCTCCTTTTGGCCTGGAATTACTAATTTGATGAGCTCGTAACCGTCAACCCAATTTGCTTCTCAGGTCGGAAGAGTCCAAGTGTTTGCAGCCTTGTGCAGGACCTCGCCATCTGTCTTATGTGATGCCGAGATCTTTTATCAGCTCGGCACCTTAGCCCTTGGGCTCTGGGAGCGACTCGCGGTCCATTCTCCTTATCATCGATTTTGCCCATGCCGATGAGGCGATTCGGTCTTATGTGGTGCTGAGGTCTTTTATCAGTTCAACACCTTAGAGCTACGACTGCGTTGCATCAGCCTTGTTAGTGAGGCCGGTCACCCACTCCTACAAGAAGCTACTGAGAGCTCAACCTACGGGGGCAGCACTATTGACTTTAGGTCACCAGTTCGCACGGGAGCCTTTGAAGGCTTGACCGGCAAGGGTGTCCATACAGTCCGTTGGCTGCCAACTCCCGCGGAAGCCACGAAGAGCTCATCTTGTAGAGGGTACCTCGCGAAGATGACTGATGAGGCTTTATCCGAGTTGAAATAAAGTCGGCAAAGCTGCTTAGTCTTTTGGCCATCAACTTCCTGCTTAGTCTTTGAGTTCATAAAAAATGGAAACTAGAAAGTGAGAGCTTTAGTTTCTAAAAGGTGAGAACTTAGCTTTCTGGAAGAAGAGGACTTAGCCTTTCAGAGGATGAGAACTTAGCTTTTTGTAGCGTTTCCCATAGACGACCCCAATTGATGAATAAATTTTTTGGCTAAATACCTCGTCATTCGGTCTGCTTCCAAGTGGCCGATGTCTCAGTGGCCGAGCTGGGAGTGGACTAGGTGCCGAGCTAACCAGAGGGCCGAGCTGCATATTAGGTGTCGAGCTGACCAGAGGGCTGAGCTGGATTGATTGTTGAGCTTCGTAGTTCTTTAGAGACCTGCAAGGAATCAATGTCAGAGGACCCGGGGTGGCTAACCTGGCGAGGTCGCTTCGATGCTTAAGTCAGTACTCTCATAGTAGACTATGAGCTAAAAATCATAAAGTATGAGAGCTAGAATATGCTTACTTGCCCCCCTATGCCATTGGGGTTGGTGCCTTTATATAGGCATTGTTTGGCGTGGGCTTCACGCACCGCATCCGAGATTTCTGAGAGGTCGTCTAAGTGGTCTGAGATTCCCGGAGGCAACCGCCGTGCACGTTGACCATCCTTCGGAACGTTCGGTACGTGGGCCAACTTCCAAGGATCGTGGGAGTATTGGGATATGCATGTCGAATTTGTCAGCGAGCACGTCTCGCAGGTCGCCACCTGGAACTCAGTCAGGCCGGCACACCCTCGAGGGAGGTCACTCCTTGCGTCGAGGTCACTTCAGCCAGTGACGAGGTGCTGCAGGTCGGCCCTGGATGAGGTGCTTCTTGTCGACCTGAATTGTGGTCTAGGTTGCCAGTTCAGCGCCTTTGCCAGGACGCCAGTTCGGTGCTTGTGCCAGGTCGCCAGTTCGGCGCCTATGCCAGGTTGCCAGTTCGGGACACCACCATCTTGACTAAGTTGTTGCCTAAGTGGTTCCGGGTGTCAGCCAATTGTTTTGAGATGCCACATGTCACAATGTCATTGGAGGGCCAAATCCGCCCTCATCATACTACTACTCCACAGTGACAAAAAAATCGAATATCTCAACTTCATCTCTCTCAATCTCTTTCTTCTAGAATTTTTAGTGACAAAAATTAAAAAAAAAATATAAAAAACGAAGCTGGTAGGTTACTGCTCCGCGATCTCTTACAAATAGTCCCTACTTCGCGCATGTCCCTGTCACTATTGCGGTCTCAGTCGAAACTCGACGGCAACGAGAAGAATGACCCTAGAGACAGGGTACAAAAAACCTTTACAAACTTGCTTGGAGGTTGTAGTAGAGTTAGTTGCGGTAGGTTGGAAACAGTGGAGATCTCAAGTTGGTTGTGTCTGCTTATCATTAGAATCGTTCTAAGCTTAGGAATATCGCCGTCGTTGCAACAGGGTTTCTGACGGTCAGAGAAAAAGGGCTATCGGTGGCGGCAAACAGGAGAGAGAGAGAGAGAGAGAGAGTGGGGGGGGGGGAGGGAGAGGAGTTGCAGTGATGTGGGGCAGTCATTACAAGACGAAGAAAGCTTCAACAATGTTGTAGTGGTCACCGGCGTTTGGAACTTCGGATAACTTTAGCAAGACGAAGAATACATTGAAACCCCTCCTTGAGTTGATTCTCATGTCCTCTTACTCTGCTTGAACCTAATAGGAAAAAGAAGGGGAGAGACGTGAAGGGTGAAATTGGGTTTTAAAAAATATATATCATGTATGAATGAGTTTTGATGGAATATTAACAACCTTAACAGTAAGGGTAGAGTTAATCAATTGTCAGAAACAGTAGGGGTAGCTTTAGTCAATTTTCAAACAGTAAGGGTACACTTAGTCAATTAGCTAAACCATAAAGGTAGTTTAAGAAATTTACCCTTAAATAAATTAGTATAATAAAATTTAAAAAAATATTTATTTTATTAATATATTATATGTTATTTTATAATTATAATTTATATAATATTATTTAAATATATATAAAATATATAAAAATAATATACTTGGGCCGTGTTGGACTTGGCTGCGGGCTAGACCGTGCTAGCCCACGGGCCATAGGTGGCATGGCCCGCTCGGTCGTGCCATGCCGTGTCGGCCCATGGACCTAAAACCCCAGGCCCAGCACGGCCTGCATGATCGTGCTGGCCTATCATACACTTGAGGGCTGCCATGGGGCGTCATTGTATGCTAAAACAACCCTTAGCACAGGAGTTTAGATCTGCTGACCACGATACATTGCTGGCCATGCGCATCCAGTTATACATCGAGAATATCGATGTTTTAAAGTACAACCAATGTTCCTAATGTGCAGTAGGATGTGTGTGGCCAGCAATGTATCGTGGTCAGCAGATCCAAACTCGGGGTAATCACAGATCTAGTGACTACGAATTGTTGGCCACCTTTGTCTATACATAACACACTACAATCACACATTCGAAACATCTCATGAATCTATACTATATAGAAAAGTGGGAATGCAATGTGAAACTTTTTTTTTTTTTGGACTAAAATTACCTTCTATTTCTTTGTTTGAGAAATGATATAAAAGTCATTTTATTACAACTTTAATGTCAGATTTAATGGCTACTAAAATGGCCATAATTATGTATTTAGTCCATCTCAAATGGTAAGGGTTGAAAATATAACTTTAATTATTACTTCGCACCTCATTTAATCCATTCTCTTTAAGTCTTATACTTAAATTATTAACTGCCATAATCTTTTATTAAATTAGATCTTTATCAATATTTTTAGCAACATAAACCCATATATTTTAAAATTGACTCAAAAACAAAACCATTTTTAATTCAAGTGGTAGCTAAGCAATTAAATCATCCAAATCAAATTGATCAACCTACAAAATCATATTTAGGTAATAAAATTTTTAAAATAGAAATAATTATAGAAACTTACAAAAAATTTCAAAAAAATTAGACACATTTATGATATTTTTATTAATTAAATTAAAAAACCTGTGTAATACATAATTTAGAATTGACCAAAAATGAAATTATTTTATTGTTTGGGGTCAAACATGTTAACATTTAATGTCATAAATAAATAACAAAAGTTAATAAAATATAAAAATAAAAAAATGAAAAAAATACATAAATTTTGCAAAATAACATTTAGGTATATGCATAATATCATATATTTGTCATATTAAGACAAGTAATTGTGACATATTAGAATTATTTTTACACACAATAAAACAAAAAAAGTTATAGAAAAATTGAATACATCTATAACTCTATATTTACACTACTATTAAAAATATGAATAAGACCTTTTGACTAAAACGCTCATTTTTTAATTTAGTCCCTATATGAGGTTTAAATTGTAAATTGAACTACTACTTTTCGCCCCATTCAATTTCCTCTATTTAAATTTTTCTTTTTTTGATAAATGAATAAAAAAAGATATACCAAAAAGATTAGATATTACAAAAATAAGAATCTAGCCAAGCAAGTATGCCTGTCAACGATACTTGAAACTTCACAACTTGATCCGATTATTATATATTTGGGTGAGGTGTTTATGTAATCAGATGCGGATTATCCAATTAATAACAAAAAATACATAAAGTTTATAGAAAAAATTGGACATATAATTATTGTCATTATCATCTTCTAGAATTACCATATGCAAAACACGTGCATACTTATTAATAGCAATAAATAGCACAAGAGATGTGTGCCATGCATGGGACTGGATCTAATAGGCACTTGATAAATATTGTGACAATTATCAAAAATGGGTATTAATCTTTTTCAAGTGTAGGTTTGAGGTATTTTAAGGGACACATGTTAAAAAATATTTCTAAGTACTCATTTAATATGCTTACAACATTGTGTCTACCTGATCTGAACCGGCCATGCACAGCTATAAATTTGTGTACATACGTATTTTGTGCAGCAGATGTGGGCTCATATGTAACATTTCAGACTATTTGCTATTTCCATTAATTGAGAGGAAATGGATGCAGGAATATGCAACTGCCAATGAGCTTCAAAAGGCAAGAAATCTTAAACTTAAAGAGGTTGATTGTTAAGACTGACGATGCCCTACAGCATGATGAAACATGAACGGAAGACGTTTCCAATACAACGTCGCGGCCTGTGGGGCACCCCCTTTGGGCGCAGATGTGAACTCCTCATTAATATTAAATTGTAAATCACTACCTCTTGTCTTCCATCCATTGTTATATTCATGTAATATTTTCGATGATTGTACAGTGAATGAATGAGACTATGAGAAGATAGAGATAGAATCGGTTAAATAATGGTTTTTTGTCATTGAATAAAAAGGATGCACAATAAAAGTCTCTTCTTTTCTATGATCAATTTCCCTGAAGAAAAAAAGAAAAATAATAAAAAAACCGTAGGGATTAATAAAACAATGTGATTTAGATTTGTTAATAAGGAGTAACACGTGATGTGAGCGTATTTTGTTTGACAAAATTAATTACTAACCCAAGAATTCTACGAAACCGGGTCTTAGATTGTTTAACCCTGATTCTTGACCAAACTGGCAATTTCCCTCAACTTTCTGCGTTTCTCATATATTCTGTCAAACCAAACACAGCCTTATTTGCCACCCATAGTTCAAAGGCAAGGGACGACAAAACTTTCTAAGACAAATCACTTCACAAGAAATGAATATTGCCTCCATCTGCACAAATGGGTGCCTTTTCTAAAGGCTGTATCTCCATGATTTATGGTTAACCCCAAGGTACGCAGGGCCCCACTGATGCATATTTGGAAGACTGGAGTCGAACTCAGAAATGGGTCAAAGGGGGTATTAACGATTTAATTAAATGAAATAAGGAATAGCAGAATATTCATGGTTTTAAAGGTGAGAGTCTTGGAGAGAAGTTTGAATCACGAGAGTTTGACTATGTGAGGTGGGACTAGGGTTTAATGATGAATTCATTTTGGTGGGATAATTTTAAATGGCTTAGATGAGAGAAGTTTTGTGTAAGGAAGGAAGAGGGTGGTATGGGGTTTAGAGATATACAAGCTTTCAACTTAGCAATGCTTGTGAAGCAAGGTTGGAATATCCTTTACAACCCAGATGCTCTTGTTTGTCGTGTTTTCATGGCTAAATACTTCATTCGGGGGGATTTTCTAGCAGCCCAATGTGGGCATAACCCAAGTTATACTTGAAGAAGCATCTGCCATTGTCGCATTGTTTTGGAGAATGGTTGTAGGTCGAGAATTGAGAATGAGCAGCATATCCGTGTGTGGGATGTCAAAATGATTCATGAGCTTTTCGGCCCAAGGGATGATAGTGCAATTTTGAATATTCCCTTGTCTTATGCTAGTCAAGAGGACCAACTAATTTGGCATTTCTCACAAAATGGGGTATATTCAGTAAAGTCAGGATATAGGGTTGCAATGAATCTTAATACCACTATCTCTCAAGCTATTATTTCGGGTGGATGGGATAAGCTGTGGAAGCTTCCTATTCCACCTAAGGTGAAGAGCTTTGTTTGGCGGGTTTGTAGGGAGTGTTTGCCCTGTAAAGACCAACTTGCTAGGTGTGGCATCCAGTTAGATACTTTCTGTCATCTCTGTAATACTAATGTTGAAAGTCTGAGCCATGTCTTGTTATCATGTCTGTATGTTCAAACTTGTTGGTCTAAGGCTGGCATCAGCATAAATGTGTCGAATCACACCTCTTTTGCTGATTGTCTTCTTGAGTTTTTAGCAAAAACTGATTATGACAAGTCTGGACGTGCTTGCATGGTTTTGTGGAACATCTGGTCTCAACGTAACTCCAAGCTGTGGAGAAATAATTTTAAACTGCCTAATCATGCTGTTACTAGAAGTTTGCAGCTTCTCCATGATTGGAAGCAAGCTCAAATATAGAAGCGGTTGGGCATGGTTATTAATCTTAATCACCAAGGTGATGGTAATTGGCGTGCTCCCCCTCCTGGTTCCTTCAAGTGTAATGTTGATGCTGCCTCTTTCACGAGCAGTAACCTCACTGGGTTTGGGATAGTTATACGTGATGAGCTTGGTGTTTTTGTGAAATGTTACATGTCCACAGTTCCTTGTCTTTTCGTTTCGAATGAAGGGAAAGTAATGGCCCTTATAGCAACAATTAAATGGGTGACCAGCATCGATATCCAGAATGTGGTATTTGAAACTGATGCCCTAGTAGTATGAAAAGCCCTTCATGCTCCAACTTCAGACCTATTCGAATTTGGCTCCTTCGTTCATGAGTATTCCTTGTTGTTACAGCAAGGTGTAAACTTCTCGGTGGCTTGTGTCAAAAAGCAAGCTTACAATGTGGCCCACACCTTAGCTAGGGCTTCTTGTCATTTCGCTAATTCTTATATATGACATGAACCTCCGACATTTGTTGAGGACTTGCTTGTTTGTGATATTTCTGGTTGATTAATGCATTGAAGTTTATTCTAAAAAAAAACATCGAAAGGTTCGTCATATAATTTTGGTTGTCACGAGCCACGACTCACGATTCCAAAAAAGAAAAAGGCTAGATTTAATTATTCTTTTGTTTTGGTGGCCCGCACTTTATGGTCTCATCGACAAGTGCCTGAGCTGAATTCATGAATGAGGAGGATTGATGCGGCCCCCACTTGACCACATACGCCTGCTTTTTAGTACTCTAGTTTTAGGTGTCTGAAAATACCTGCGATTTTACTCGTAAAACTTGAACAAATCATGATACACCACGTCAGTTCTCCGTATCCCACATGTCATGCTGATGTGCCATCTTGGAAATACTCAGTACATGGGGTTGGGGTTAGGTGAGTGAGTAGTAGCAGGATTTGTTCTCTAAGATATCTGAACCAGTACCTAATTCTCTATTTTCCTTTCTCTCACCAAGGAGCGCAATTTTCCCATTACACGAACAATTGCATTCATGCATGTGAGCATTAATGAGCTCCGACTCCTCTCTCTCTCTCTCTCTCAATTCCGCCCAAGGTTTCAAGTCTCAACCCTCAGTCGAGTACTTATTTTTAATATGCATAACAGAAAAAGGAAGTCATTTAAAACACTTGTCTCCTCCTTTTCCTACGATTTCACAATTTACGTTGGGTCTATAGTGTTTCTTCAAACCGACAAATGTGATGTACCCATGTCAAAGACTGGTCCGAAGCAAATTAAGCAGGAATTTTATTACTCTGAATGACAAACGGAATCCCTATCAAGATGAGAGTAGACATCTTCCTTAAAAAATATAATACAATACAAAGGCATTCAAGATGTTGTTACATTGGCTTGTGTTAGGGAATATAAACTTATTCACCGACTTCACCTACCAGCTTTAGTTTTAAGTTGAATTATTATTCATTGAGATGATATCAAAGCATGTTTGACTAAGTAATCTAGTGTTTAATCTTAATTACCTTATTATAATTAATTAGTTTAAGCTTTTAGGCTAAATGGTTCTTTGACGACTTGCATTTTTATCTTTATGATAGAGTTTATGGTTATCAGTTGGTCGATCAGAGTCTAGGTCAGGCCCAGGTACAATTGGAACCAACCCAACAAGAGATATTAAGGATCCAGAACCAAATTGATTGGTTCTTGGGACAATCGGGTCTGATCCAATTATAATAAATCGGTTGAATATTGATACCAAAAAGACATGGTACCAGAAGAGCTCCATTTAATCGATCAAATGGAGTAAAGATTTTATGTAGGAAAAATCCATGATACTAAAAAGATATGATACCAGAAGAGCTTTGACCAATCACAACACCCCATGAATATTGATGAATACCACTGATTGGTCTCCTCTTTTTGACACGGAATGGTTGGATGTAAGTTTTTCCGGTATCATGGTCGAACCTTTTATGTAAATCTCTCTCTGGTCTCTACAGTTTCAGTGAAAAATCTAGTTGCTCAGATTATAATAATGTTTTCCACAAAATATATTCCGTTGGGGATATATAGGCTGTGTTTGGTTCGAAAGAAAAAGATAAAAAAGGAAAGGAAACTTGTATAAACCTTGTATCAGTTTTTCCTACCTTTTCCTTCAAACCAAACTTAACCTTACGATATAGGAGTAATAGAAAACGTAAAGTTTAGGAACCATGCATGTAGATTGAAGAATCAAGTGATGTTAGGTTGGAAGCAACTAGTTTGTAATTTTCAGCCGACTCGTTGTGGTTATTTAATATTTGTCCAGTTGGTCTCATTAATCAAGTAAAAGAAAAAGAAAATTTTGATAGTAAATTATGTATGTGTGTGTGTGGGACCTGTGTAGGTGAGAGGGGAAGGGATTAGATTCAGACTTCAGTGAGGTATTTTGAACATTGGCCCACGACATACGTGAGTAGCTAAACTTAAAGGGGACATGGACTTATATTTTTGGGCTGATCTATAAATGGGTTGGACTTGGATTCTATTATGACATTTGGTCTAAGGATGCTTTCATCCCGGATCGACCTGGCCTCTAAACAGCCATAAAGTGGAGCTAATCTGGACTCAAATTTCCAACTTCACCCCCACCATAGCCCATTCACACCCAACTTCCACCTCGGCATCCAAATGCTTCTGATATTTATTTTCTCTTTACACAACCATTGATCAAATAATTAATCCTTGTCGGGGGGTTGGACATCATGCAAAAAAAAATATAGGAAGATAGTGTTAGAAAAACAAGTATGTGAGGGACTAAGGCTATATTTGGTTTGATAAAAAATAAGAGAGAAGTAGAAGATTGACAGATAGAGAGTTCTTTAACAAATTTTGTAAAATTCCTTAAGAATTTTTCATCGACTTTCTTTCTCTTTTTGCTTTTATGAAACCAAACACAGCTTTTAAGTGTCAGACCCTCCGAGTTACAGGGGTTCATGTAAGTTATCTATGACTTGGAACTTGGACATAAATTGGTTTTGTCGTTTAGTGGAGAGAGTTTGGTGTAGAAAAGTACTTTGATCATATGGAATTATCAATTATCATACCCATACAGATTACTTCTTAGTTGATTTTTGTAGGATCCCACAAGTTTCCTCTCACTATAGATTAATAATTTTGCTTTTGAAAATAACAACTACTAATAAAAAAATATATAATTTTACTGATGTGATATTTGTTTTTTGCTTTGAGAAATTAAGCAGAATCGTACATATTGCTAAGTGTGAGTTATGGATACATCGCCCGACAGCGCACTGTGGCGCAGCCATAGGCAGCAGCACGCATAGCGGGTCGCATAGCAGCATGCACCGCCCAGTAGTGCCGCACAGCAGCCCGGTAGTGCGCCGCACGCACTGCACGGCAGCAGCACGCACCGTACGGCAGCAACACGCACCTCACGGCAGCAGCACTGCGAGATGCGCACACTGCCCGACAGCAGCAGTAGGGCGGGGCCCACACGACAACTCATCAGGGTGGGTCCACACTTATCTTACCACATCAGCTCTGCTCACCAACTCGCCGCCAGCTTCACCATTCCTTATCCCTTATCCCATATCCCTTATCCTTATCTTATCTTATCTTCTTAAGTAAGAGTTGTGTTACCATTAGGAGTAGGTAATTAGGAGTTTGAGTTTGAGTGGATTACCCTAGCCTAGCCGAATCCAACAATGAATTTTCCTTCTATAATCTCCTATTTAAAGAGCTACGAGTTGAAGTAAATACATTCAGTTTTTCCAATCAAGAGAAGAGTAAGGAGAGTTCGGGTGGTCTCTTGGACAAATCACCCATCCGGAGAGTTCGGGTGGTCTCTTGGACAAATCACCCATTTGGTTTTCCACAATAGGTTCTACACGCAAGGGAAGGCGCAAGGGAAAGCAGGGCTTTCTCCCCGTGGACCAACTCGTGACGAGATCCTACGCCCGGGCCCATAACTGTGCGGGGGAAAAAAATTCAACCTGTAAACAATGGATGGTTTAGATGAGTGGAATTTTTGGTTCACACTCTCGATTGATTAATTGGGACATAAATTTGCAAAATGATGCAAATGATGTTTACCCAAAACTTGCCATTTGGAGAACCGGGGACCCACTACTTGAGGCCCCCAGCCCAAAACGTTGGCCATGTTAATGCCAGTAAAACCAATTTTCCCATGTCAAAGTTTTTCTTTTCCTAATTTCCCTTTTAAACCATCAAAAGAAACTTATTCGATCATGGTCCAATTAAATCGCGACTTCTACACATGAATGTTGATTTATGTTCAGATCATCTACCCTAAGCCTATCTTCAGGAAATCCTTTCAAACCAAACACAGTTTAAATGGAATTCACCGGAAAAACTTCGTCTGTTGTAAACGAATTGGGCATGACATCTGTGGCCCATAGAACGCTCCACACTTGCACATCTCAGCATGCATTCGGAACATCTCATCCAATTGTCATAGGGAGATATTTCCAATACACGATTGGGATGTCTTATGGGGCATTTGTGGAGCGCAGATGTTAATTCCAAATGTTCTGTTACACAGTAGGCCTGACTGGAGTGTCGTGCTTCAAACCCGAGATTTTAGGTTTCAAATCTCACCCAATCTGGAAGTCGGATCCAATCTAATCTAACTTTTGGTTTCAAATAATCTATACTATTATAAAAAATAGAAATGAGGGTGTGGATTTTTTTTTACTAAAATGCCACATTTGTTATTTATTCTATCTCTAATTATGAAAGTTGAAAATGTAATTTCAGTTCACTTCATTAACTCTTGTATTTAAGGTATTAACTCCCATTCTCTCTTATTAAATCTTATATTTAGGTTATTTTTTCACTAATAAATGCTACTAATTAGATCTATGTCCAATAGTTTTATAAACCCATGCATTTTAATACTTAGTCAGAAACAAAACCATTATTTATTAAAGTGATGATTAAGGAATTCAACTATCCGAATCGAATTGGAAAATCCATGAAGTCAGAGTTAGATAATAAATTTTTTAAATATAAATAAATCTAAAAAATTACAAAAATATAGAAAAAAATAGACACATTTGGGATATTTTCCTACTGATCAAATTAATAAAAAACAAGTGTTGTTGTTGTCAAATATGGGGCCGAGGGAAACAACGTAATTCCTAGTGTCCAAGGCAGATGAGTACAACCCGTTGAGAGAAACAATATGTTAGAAATCCCAGGGGTTACCCCAAGAGCATAGACTCTGCCGATCAAGTTAGTCGAGAGCTGTGAGGGGTCGGACCAAGCAAGAGAGAAAACTTAGAGCTTAAGTCTGTGTGCATTTACCTCAATGTGTGAGCCTCTTTTATAGGTGGAGTTGCCTTAGGAGAGGGGCAATTGGGAGCAGGTAGCGGTGGTTGGTAGTGGTTAATGATGGATAGCCATGAAGCATCCTGCCGGCACCACCTGTCAAGATCCACGGGTCGGTCAGAGTTGATGGGTGAACCGGCCCCGTCTGATGGCGTCATTTCATCTCCCGTGGTTGGTGCCACATGGAGCTCGACAGTTCGAGCTGTTAGATCAGTTGATCTACGATCGTTGGATCAATTGAATCTAGGCCATACGTTTTCCTTTAAATAGGGAGGCTGGTTGAGTGATAATTCATCATTTGCTTGGAACCTTTAGTCTTGGAGCTACTGAGGACACCTCGGCTTTCCATAACCAGTTCCTTAGACTTCTTTTTGCAAACAATTCTTAGGTAAATAACCTCTGTCCTCGACATGTCAGCCTCGATTTCAGGGCTCGAAGCTTACAACCTTCCCAACTAGAGTACTCCCAGCAACACTCCTTGCAACGATGAGAGTGATAGTAGTGACTTTGAGAGCTCCTCTCAAACGTCTAGCATCTAGGTGTTGAGAGAGAGGGTCATGCTTCATGGGGCCGAGCGTGACCAATAGAGTGCGGACACTGCCAATGAGAGTACTGGTTCCATGCAGTCGAGGGTCGACTACACTAGAAATGTTCCTGTGCTTCCTGAAGTGGTAGACATGGAAGAGACCAAGTGATCCACAACCAAGGATTGGGCTAAGGCTGGGCGTTATCCCCACTCTAACCTAGATAGCATTCTCAGCAAGGAGCAAGTTAGGGCTTTGGCCGAGTAGTACTACACTCTAAGGGGCTATAGGATTAGTGTCCCCTGCGTTGGTGACCCATTGTGGCTTGCTCCCGAGTAGTACTACACTCTACGTGGCTACCTCCACTTTCAGTTACGTTTTCCCCTACACCCCCTAATCCCTGAGATTTTGAACCACTACAACCTCACCCTTAGCCAATTCGCTTCCAATGCTGTTAAGACGATAGTGGCCGTATTGGTGATGGTCCATCTCCGAGGTGTGGCTGTGACTTTGAACATATTTTAGAGCTTGTTCACATTAAGGAAGCATCTCAATGGGGAAAGCTTGTGGTATTTCCAAGGCCTACGGGGAAAGGTGGTGTCCATAATTTGAAGAAGAAATTCTTCTTTGTCAGATGCACTCATGGCTAGTCCTTTCGGTCCAATTGAGGGAACCCAGATTCTTTAACGAAAAGGGTCGCACCACACAACAACGATGGGGAGAAGGTCGTAATGAATTGGCCTCAACTGAGCGAGATGATTCATGCTAGACCCTTGGTGAAGGAGGAGGCCTTGGTGATGACCAGCCTTAGTCCTACCCCCTCGGTAAGAACACTTCCGCTGTCTTTTAGTTGCAACATTACTTGAATTTTGCAGCCGCTTTTCTGACTTGCTTGTTTTATCTAGTTGGGAGAAATGGATGGAAAAAGAAAGGCAAAGTTTCTGGAGGCCATGGCGTCTAAGAGAGCTGATGAGAAAGGAGCTGTCAGGAGCACACCTCGGCATCCGCAGGAAGAGGTGGCCGCCAAACAACGGGATGAGGCTGAGGCGGTCCGTAAGAAGATGATGGTGTAGAAGCACCTTGCAGAAGTGGCCCATGACCCTTGAGCAAAGGAACTTCAACTGCGCGAGCAGCGCTGGGCCGAGGGGACCTCTGGCAAATCATACCAAGGGGCACCTTTGTCGTTCGACCCCCGGGATTACAACCCGCTCACCAACTGTTGCATCTTTTGGATGTAGTGGAGCATACGAGAGGGGGACTCCCTGTTGATGGCTGGCATTGGCTGACAACTAGGGGTTAGCATGGTCCTTTCCAATGACCGCTAGTCCTAGACACAATACAATGTCAATTCGGTCCAGGACACGCTTTTGGATAAGGTCGCTGAGGTATGCATGTACATCTCGAGCCTATTAGCCAAGCTCTTCTTGGCAGAATGTGATTAATGGTTTTTCCCTTTTCTATGCAAATGGTCTTCTACTCAGTCGGTCTCTACGACAAGGTAGATGTGCTAACCCAACAACTTTGACAGGTGCAATAGGAGATCGAGCGTTTAAGGAAGCAATCGGCAGAGGCTGAGGGGCAGACCCGCAACGAGCACGAGTGTTGCAACAAGGTCGAGCCCAAGGTGGCCGCCAAGAGGGAGCTAGTGAAGGAGCTAAAGTCCTTCCTGGTGTCGACAAAGTGATAGTTAGAGGAGGTGGCAATCTTTCTTAAAGGGATTCAACGAATGTAAGGCCCAAGAGTTGAAGATTCTTCCAAGCTTTGACGTCGACCAGCTGGACCCATTCACTACTGAAGCTTAACAGTTAGTGGATATACTAGGGACGGACGAGAACCTGACCACCAACGCCACTACTCAGATCGGAGGGGGTCAATAGTAGTTTCTTTTGTTTGGGCTTGTGTGCCCCTAAAACTTGTATACTTTTTCTTCCTTCTCTTTTTTTCTTTGTAAGGGAGCAATGCCTCCCCCATAAGAGACCTTTTGTTGTAAAGAAACTTCCTTCTTCTCTTCTTCTCTTCTTTTTCTTCTTTTGTGCAATGGGCCGATGCCTCGTAAAGAAACTTGCAATTATTTAATAAAGTATTTCTTTTTTGCAATAGTGTTCTTTACTTAGAGTTTTGTGAAGACGTTCCATATTAGTGTCCTTTTGGCCGAGGCTGATGTCACAATTTGCTTGATAACAGTTGCCAAGGTCTTCAAAATTTTTGCCTTAGTGAAATAATTCCCTTTGCTTAGTGTGTCATTCTGCAGGGGTTCTACGGAAGAGGCCATGAGCAGTTGCCTTATTGGATAGGTGCTCGTTTATTTAGTGTGTCGTTCAAGGTGTTTTTTATTTAGGTAATTGGCCAACGTTGCCTCTTTTGTCCTTCACAAAGATTTGCTTCTTTAAGGGTCTTTAAGGCCTAGGCCGGGGTCGTGGGGCATTTATCAACAATTACCAAGATCCCAGAAGCTCTGGCCTTAGTCAAACAAGGTAAAAAGGCAACTAAGCGTATGATTTGCAATGTGTTGTATGCCACGTAACGAAGTCCGGTCCAAGCGTATAACCTTAAGGAAGGTCGTTTGTTGCGATTGGTCGGCCAAGGGGGCCAATGTCTGATCCGAGCATATAAGAAAGGTTGTATGTTTCGATCAGTCAGCCGAGCGGTCCTAACATCTAGAGGGGACGAGAACGCTTACACAAAGAAAGATTCAAAATTGAGAAAATTGCACTTTTCATTTGCAATTTTCCATTAAGGTATTTACACTTTTATTAATAGTACATTTGAAGATTTTCAGAGCTCTAGGTACGAGGCACTAGTCTTCCACCCATGTACTCTAGTTGAAAGGTGTCGGGTCCTATTACCTACTTGATTCTATAGGGCCCTTCCCAGTTTGGGCCAAGCTTTTCGATGCCGGTCTCGGGAACCATGACCTTTCTGAGGATGAGGTCACCTTCCTTAAAGTGACACTCTTTAACTCGAGAGTTATAATATCTTCCAACTCTTTACTGGTAGGCCGCGATCTTGGCTTGGGCTTGCTCTCGGACACCTTCCAAGAGATCAAGGTTGTTTCGTAACTTTTCATTGTTCTTATCTTCTTGATTTGCCTCGATTCGAAGTGCCGGCTGGCCAATCTTTGCTGGGATGACAACCTCTGACCCATAAGTCAAGTTGAATGGAATTTCACCTGTGCAGTCGGAGGTGTCGTTCGGTACACCCATAAAATATTGTACAACTCGTCCGCCTAAAGCCCTTTGGCTCTCTCTAACCTTGCCTTCAATCCATCTTGGATCGTTGTATTGGTGACCTTAGCTAGCCCGTTAGTTTGAAGAAATTTGACTGAGGTGTACTGCTGCCTTATTCCTATGTTTCCACACCATTCTCTAAACTTGGAGTCGACAAATTGTTGGTCATTGTCGATGACAAGCATGTATGGGATTCCAAATCGGCAAATGATGTTCTTCTAAGAAAAACTCTAAATCATCTTAGCTATAATGGTTGTCAAAGCCTTGGCCTCGACCCATTTAGTAAAGTAGTCTACTGCCACAACGAGGTGTCTCTTGTTCCCTGTAGTCGAGGGGAAAGGTCCAAGGAGGTCCATTCCCTATTTTGCATAGGGCCAAGGGCTGCTAAGGGCCAAGAGGGTCAGCACATGCCGATAGAGGATGTTGTCGTGCCTTTGGCATCAGTCGCTCTTTTGTACCAACTCAATAGCGTCCTTCTGGATGGTTGGCCAAAAATATCCTAGTCTGAGTGCTTTCTATGTTAGGGCCCCGCCTCCTAGATGATTGCCGTCGATGCTTTCGTGAATTTCTCTTACCACATACTCACCCTCCTCTCGGCGGAGGCATCTAAGATAGAGCAAGGTGAAGGATCCTCTATACAACTTGCCTTCAAGTATGGCGTATGTGCTGACAACCATCAAACTCTCATTGCCTCATTCTTGACGAATGGCAGCTACTCATGTCGCAAGTATGCTAGAATGGTATCCATCCAGAAAGGTTCAACCTAGTCGAGATACACTTGCCTCTCTTCAATGATGGGATGTGTTAACTTCTCGATGTGCACAGTGCGGTTGAGGGTCGATCTTGAATAGTTTGCAAGTTTTGATAAGGCGTCGGCTCGTGCATTCTCATCCTGTGGGACCTGGTGTAAAGCGAAGTGCTGGAAGTAAACAGTTAACTCTTGACCCTTGGCTAAGTATTTGGCCATGTTTGGCTCCTTGGCGTCATATTCCCCATTCACCTAGTTCACATTTAATTGCGAGTCGCTGAAGACTACAATGTGCTTCATTGTTGGAGGCATGGAAACCGAATTACAGCGCATACTCCAACTCATTATCATTTGTGGAGAGAAGTATGAGGCTGGATTAGCTTCCTTTGGCATTAAAGGATCCATCTATGAAAAATATCCAAGTTGGCCAAACCTCCCCCTCATTTTCGGGGGCTTGGCTGTGGTCGTGGCTGAAGGTGCATTCAATCAAGAAGCTTGCCAATGCTTGCGCCTTTATTACCAGCCTCGGCTAATAGTGTAAGTCGAACTCCGACAGCTCGACAGCCCACTTGGTTAGCTGACATGAGGTTTCAGGTTTCGAGAACACCGACTTAAGGGGCTGGTGGTTAACAGCGAGATGTTGTGGGCTTGAAAGTAAGGCCTTAGCTTCTTGGCCGAGATTACCAACACAAAGGCTATTTTCTCTACTTCTAGGTATTTGGTCTCGGCCTCATGGAGGACATTTCTAACATAATATATCGGCCTCTAAATTACCTTGTCTTCCTAAACCAGCACCGAGCTGACTACCTTGTCCCTAGCCGAGAAATACAAGAATAAGGCTTCTCCTGGGATGAGCCGCGTGAGCAATGGTGGCGACGCGAGGTAGGACTTTAACTCTTTGATGGCTTTCTAGAAATCTTCTGTCCATTGGAAATCCTTCAACTTCTTGGTGGCTTAGAAGAATAGTTTGCGTTGATCAGCCAACGTAGACATGAATTGGCTGAGGGCTATGACCCGGTTGGTGAGTCTTTAGGTTTCTTTAATTGACCGAGGGGTTTCCATGTCTAGTATGGCTTGTATCTTCTTAGGATTGGCCACTATGCATCGTTGAGTGACTACGAAGCCTGGGGATTTTCCCAAAGTGACCTTGAAGGCGCATTGTTGGGATTTAGGTTCATGTTGTATTTCCTCAGTACCCCAAATCTCTCGCCAAGGTCTGTGGTGTGTTGTCTAACCCTAAGACTCTTCACAACCATGTCGTCAACGTAGACTTCGACGTTCCTCCCCACATGCTCTTTGAAAATCTTATTCACTAGTCTTTGGTAAGTGGCCCCGACTTTCTTTAGCCCAGAAGGCATCAACTTGTAGTAGTTGATGTTGTGCTCGGTGATGAATGATGTCATCTCCTCGTCAGCAGGATGCATCTTTATCTAGTTGTAGCCATAGAAGGCATCCATGAAGCTTAGTTGCTTATACCCCATGATGACATCGACGAGGTGATCAATTCTTGGCAAAGGAAAACTGTCTTTGGGATAGTCCTTGTTGAGATCTATGAAGTCAATGCATATGCGCCATTTCCCATTAGCTTTTTTAACCATGACCACGTTAGATAGCCATTTGGTGTAATGTACCTCTCTTTTGAAGCTGGTGCCGAGTAACTTTTCCACCTCCTCTTCGCTAGCTTTTCAGTGCTCCGATGCAAAATTCCTCTTCTTTTGCAGAATCGGCCTATATCTTGGGTCTACACTTAGCATGTGAGTAATGATCGAGGGGTCAATTCCTAGCATATCAGTGGTAGACCAAGGAAACACCTTGGTATTATCTTTGAGGAAGTTTACCAGTTCGAAAAGTGTGTCCTAAGGGCGGCAAGATCCGACTAATACCATTTTCTCAGGCTTGGCCTCGTCTAGGGGAACCAAGATGAGGTCCTTGGCTGGCTAGCCTCAGCCCAACGGTTCATACTTGAAGTCGAGCCCTTCCAATAGTAGGGCTTCCTTATTCTTGCCTTTAAGCGCCGCAACGTAGCATTGTCTAGCATCTTGCTAGTTTCCCATTACTACACCTACACCACGCTCCATGGGGAACTTCATGGTGAGGTTGTAAGATTAGATGATTGCCTTGAGTGCGTAAAGGGCTGGCCTCCCTATGATGGCATTGTAAGGTGAAGCTATCTTTACGACCAAGAGCTCAGTCATCCGAGAGACATGTTGAGGTTTGGTCCCTACAGCGATCGGTAGGGTTATCTTCCCTTACAGTTTGACAATTACTCCAGAAAACCCAATGAGTGGAACGTCAATGGGCTGTATCTGATCTGGTGTCAGCTACATCTTCTTAAATGCCTCATAAAACAAGATGCCGGCTGAGGAGCCATTGTCTATGGGGATACTTCTCACCAAGTAGTTGGTGATGCTCATTGACACCACCAACACGTTATCATGGGGCATAGAAACCCCCTGTAGGTTGTCATTTGAGAAGGAGGTGGGGTCCATCGGCCTCAACCTCTTCGGTGCTTGGTCCTGAATGTTATATTGTCAGGTGTATGCCTTTCAAGACAAGGCGGATGCTCCCCTCGTGGCTGGGCCCCTAACTATGACCTCAATGACTTTGGCCAGGGGTGATGGGTATGGAGCTTGGCCTGTGGCTATTGCGAGTATGACACCAAGGTGTCTCCTTCAACGCAATCTTTCAAGTGCCCATGGTGGATGAGGAACTCGATCTCGTTTTTTATCTCATAACAATCCTCGATATCGTGGTCGATGTTGCAATGATACTTGTAGTACTTCTTGGGGTTTTCCCTTCTCGGGTTCCTCTTCAATTTGGTTGGCCACTTCATGAATTCCTCCTTCCCTACTTGCATCAGTATGCGCATTGGGAAGGAGTTTAGTGGGGTGTACTTGCTAAAGGAAAGGGTTCGGTAGCTTCTTCTCACCGCCCTTGTTGGTGGGGCTGTCACCACATACATCCCTTTCCTTCTTCTTCTTTTTCTCACTAGGGCCTGCTTCTAGATCTTGGAGGCATTTGTTGGCTTCAGCCTTCTCGGTGGTGATGTACTTCTAGACCTTCATCAAGAACTTGGCTTTAGTCTTGGGTGGATGCTTGTAAATGGACCAGTTAAGGGGTCTAGGTCAAGGTCCTTGACCTTGAGTTCTTCTTCGTTGAACCTCTCCATATATGCTCGAAGGCTCTCACCACACTTCTACTTGACAAACATCTAGGAAATGACAGTTTTTTGACACCGTCGACTGCTTACAAAGTGACCTATAAAGAGGTCCGTGAACGGTTCCCAAGAGCCGATGGAGTGTGGAGGCTGTGTCGAGAACTATTGGCGTGTTGCTCCCTTGAATGTGGCTTGGAAGGCTTGACACATGAGGGTGTCAGAGTACCCGTGCAGGGCCATGAGGGCCTGAAAGCTTTCTAGGTGGTCCCCGGGGTATGTACTCCCAACATTGGTCCCTAGTGTCGGGGCCTTGAAATTCGGTAGGTGGGGCTCGGAGATGATGGAATCCACAAAGGCCTCCATCCGGGTGAATGAGGCATGACAACTAGTGGAGGCATCACCTCGACTCTCCTTTACTTGCCAAATCTGATTTCGAATGGCACCAATTTTTGCATGGATATCTTTGAGGTGTTGGTCGATGTAAGAAATCACCTCTTCGGTCTGTCCTAATTCTCTCTCACGCAGGACTGGAGGGCACTATTTCCGGAGTGCTCGGACGTTGGCACGTCTTGGGCTTTGAGGGTGCTGCGATCATTGAGGCGGTCACGGAGGTCGGAAACTAGCAGGGGAGAGGCATCGCCGACCTCCTACCCTAGGGGGTGACTATAGTGGACCGAGCACCCATCGTCATCCCTATTGTTCGCCAGGCGTCACTACTGATGATCATGGTTCTTGCACTCAACGTGGGACCCTACAGGGTTGCCACCTCGACTGAAAAGCCGAGGGGTCTTGGAGCGGGGCTTGCTTGCCCGTCAGCTGCTACTGTCGGATTCTGAGGGGTTGGTCCCTTTGGGCCGCCCAAGCGTTGGCTTGGTGGGATATGGGTGGATCTCCCGTCGTGTTGTCCATGGCTTCCAACGGGGCAGCCACCTTGTGGATGGCCTCCAATCAAATGCCCTATGTTGTCTAACCGCTGGGCCAGGTTGTCCAGCCTGTTCAGGACCTGCTCGAACTAGCCAATCGTGACTAAGTTCTGAACATTGGTAATGGTGTCTTGCTTGTCAACCATTTCAGAGACACTAGTCGATTAGTTTAGATTTGTTTTTCTCAGGGGAAAGTTTTGAAGATGTTCCCAAATATGGCGTTGTGAGGTCTATAAAGCTCATGGTCGGATCAAAGAGATGGAGTCACCACCCATTTTTTAGAGGAAATGGGCCCTCATTTTTAGATTTGAAAAACTCAGTTTAAGTCTTTGATAGTGACTTCATTCTCCATGGAAAAGGCACACTACTAAGAGATTTCAGGTCCCAAGGATTGGGAGAGGGATCGTATTAGGCACCCCTCTCTACAAGCTGCTATAGCAACCCAAAATGGGAGTTGTTCAAGCTTAGTTTCTTTCGGATAAAAACAAAAATGGTTGCAAAATTTCTTAATTCGGAGGAACATGCTTTCAACTTCTCCTAAGACCAATTTTGAGGTGATGTTATCGGGTTTTAGGTATTGATTTCCCTAAGACCCTCGCCTCTCTGCCTCTAATCTTAGTCAAGAAGAAATTGCAAATGATGGTTCTCCAACATTTTGAAACCTCAAGCAACCCAGAAAAACTAATAAAAGGATGAGATAAAATGAGATAGGGAGTGCTTGAGCTAGTAGCTAGGATGAGATAAAATAAAGTTCAAATGGGTTCTTGAGCTAGGGAGTGCTTCTGGTTATAACAACTTTTGCTTGAAAATGGAGGAGACGAGTTTGAAATCTAAGGTTCAGAGTACCTCCGAATTTCGGGTGAACAGGAGGCAGTATATGGGTTGGGAGAAAGCTTTCTTCCCTCTCTCTTTCTCTCTCTAGGGGATTCCTTCAGGTTTCCTCCCTTCTCCCCCTCCTCTTCGGTCTTTGTTTTTTCCTCTCTAGTTTTCTCTTTCTGGAGGCCTCCCTCAAGTTACCTTCCTCCTCCCTTTCTCTTTCTCCTTCTTCTCACCCCTTTGAGCTAGAATTAGATCACTATTTACAGAGAAAGAGAGGGGGTCAGGTCTTAATTCCTTCAGCTACAGTGCTTGGGATTCAATAGAGGTTTTTTACACAAATAGACAAAGATTCTTCAAAGAAATAGATGCTTAATCAAGCTTTCCTGTTTTGTGAAACATTTTCTTTGATTTGGGGGGTGGTTTTCATGGGTTTTGTGCGTCCAATGGGAGCAGAGGGCATGCTTGTCATGGTAGTCTCGTATTTGGGGTTGTCAATGGCAGAAAATGTAAATTTGATGAACTTTTAAATGTGGTTTTGTCTTTCCTTAGCTTTAAGTGGGGGTTTGTTTGATTTTTTAAACCTATTAGGCTCAAATTCATTGGTCCATGTGTTCTAATGGGTCAAGAATGGGTCTAACATCAGCCATCAGGCTTTAAGTGGCAATTTAATATGGTGCTTCGAAATGGTATGTTTCTAGTTTAACGGTCAAATGGGTGAATTAGGATGTGAAATTTGACGTTCTTGGGTTTTTTTGGTCTCTGAACATAGTGGTGATGTCTGATTGATCAAATAGGCTCGGGATGATTGAGATCTATGGCTGACAAGTTCAGAACAACAAGATTTGCTGAAATAGAATCTTTGTTTGATGAAGGGTCAAACGGGGAAATTTTGGGATGAAATTTGCTAGGTTGGCACTTTTGAACGTCCTAAATCTAATGGAAGTGATGTATCTTTGAACAAAGATATAGATTGATTGATTTAGTTCAGATCATGGTATTAGCTTATGGTTTTCTAATCAACGAGGGCTCAGAATGGAATCTTACTTTTTCAATGGTCAAATGGAGGTGTATGGTTGTGAAATTTGATGTGGTGGGTTTTTTTGGGTCTCCGAATACAATGGTAAGTTCTGATTGGTCATATGAAGTTGGGATGATGGATGATAAGATCTAATTAATGAGATTTATTGAAATAGGATTTAGGCTTAATTGGGGGTTAAACGGTGGAACTTTGAGTTATAATTTGGTACGTAGGCATGGATTAGGGTGAGGAGCCAAGTGGATGATTCTAATATGAGAAAGATATGGTCAATGTTGGTAATCATTCAGGGCCATCAAAATGGGATCGTAATGTTTTTACAATTGATCATTATAAATTTATGGTGGGATTCGCTAGTTGATTGCTTATTAGTGATCTTGAGGTGATAGGTGTATCAGTTTTGATTTTGGAGGAGTAGGAATTTGAATACTGCATAAATCAAGGCTGTTAGATGAATGGTGGATCATTGAAGTTTAGTCATGAAAATTGATGTGTAACTAAGTTATAGTTTTCCAAGTTTAGGGATGGTATTCGATTAGACATTGATGTTGATCTCAAGGCTGTTATTTGTCTTGTGGATTGTGTCAAATGAGGGAATTTTGGGTTTTGGAAAGTCTCAAGTTGATCTGGTTGTGTTTCTAAGTTTTTAGGATCTAAGAGAAGGGTACAAAAAGGTTGGGTGAGGTGACCGAGCGAAAATTGGGTGCCAATAGGCACCAATTGTTGCTACCAAATACTGGGTCGAGGGCAACAACGTAATTTCTGGTGTCCGATACCGACAAGTCCAACCTGTCAACTTAGCCCAAAGCTGTGAGTGGTCGGACCAAGCAAGAAAGGAAACTTAGAGCTTAAGTCTGTGTGTTTACCTTAATGTGTGAGCCCCTTTTATAGTCGAAGTTGCCTTACAAGAGGGCCAATTGGGAGCATGTGGCGGCGGTTGGCAGTGGTTGATGATAGATGAACAGGACGCATCCAGCTAACGCCATGTGTCAAAATCTGCGGGTCGGCCAGATATCCCTACATCAAGTGTAATAAACAAGAATTATTTTGATTGATGATGAAAATGAAATACTCAATTTAAAACTATGAAATTATTTTCTTGTTTAGTACAGATCAATAGTTCAAGTTTTGGGTAAAATCTATCAACCTTTAATGTCATAATTAAATAATAAAAATTAATAATAAAAAAAATATATATATATATATATATAAACTTTACAAAAAAACATTTGGACACATGTATAATATCATATATTTATCATATTAAACAAAAAATCTGTACATAACAGTATTATTTTTACACACCTAAAAATAAAAAATATTTATAGAAAAAATTGAACACATCCATAACTCCATATTTACACTACTATTAAAAATATTAATAAGATTGTAGAACTTTCTTTTAACTAAAATACCCTTTTTTTGAATTTAATCCCTATTTACTTGTGAGATTTAAAATGTAGTTTGAACTACAAATTTCACCTCATTCAATTCACTCTCTTTAAACCTTGCATTTTTTGATAAATGAACAAAAAATATATATATACACTAAGAATATAAAACATTACAAAAGTAAGAATCTAGCCAAGTGGGTAGGCCTGTCAATGATTTTGCAATCTGAATTCAATTAATAGTGAAAAAAATATAAATAAATAAAAATACATGAAATTTATAGAAAAATTGGATACATTATTCCTATCATTATCACCATATAGAATTGTCACGTACAAAGCACGTGCACACTTTCTAGTCTATTTAAAAGAAAAAAAAAAATAGGGTAGATTACAGCTTACCACCTTAAATGTTGAGGTAGTGACCGCCTCCAAATTTTCATTTTGTGAAAGCACTTTGTCCCCTCTTGATTAACTGGATTGATAGAAAAAGGTAATTTATTAAAATGCCCATTTAAGATTCCCATGGATGAAAATGCAACACTTCAAAATGATAAAGGTGGGAGTTGGGATTTCTTGCCAACAAAACATGTTCCAACACCCTACCAACTTGATCTGACACAGTATATCTCACTATGAAACACTAGGGCCCACCATAAAAGTGGGATCCGTCATGTATGAGATGTACGGTATTAGATGATATTGGTAGGGTGTTAGAACATATTTTATTGGCAGGTGATTCGGGCTCTAAAACTTCAAGGGAGTTTTTATTGCAAATGAAAGTTCAAGAGGCTAAATGTCACTAGCCCGGTAATCTATATTTTACCCAAAATTATCTGTTTACATAAACAGATTGAACTCAGCTTTCAAAATTAGATCCATGGGATGGGGATTTAACCTATTTGGTCCTATACGATTAAGATTCAGGTTTGATCACATTATGGATAAGAACTTTGACCAATCACATTATGGGTAAGGGTGCATTATTCAGTTAAAACAAGGGTTTGACTATGATATCTAAAATATTTTTGACCAATGAATTGATACCATAAACGTGATAGCCAATTAGGTGTTATTTATCAAAATTCATGGATGGATTTTGATTGGTCAAAACACTTGTGATACATGTCTTTCTTGCATCGTAGATTTTCCCTTGTTGGTTTTGATTTTCAGATTTGAAAATTCAATTAACCAAAAACCAAACAAAAAATTTCAATTTGGTTATTTCAGTTTTAAATTAATTCATTTTTTGTTCAGTTTTCCCTCTTAGAATTTTGGTTAATTCAATTCAATTTTTAACTAAAAAGCCAAATGCTTGCTCTTAATTATGGGTAAACCTGGTTGTTAAAAATTTCATGGTACCGGTTAATTGGTTATAAGTTTTTCTATTATTGTGTTTTTCCAATATTATATTTTCAATGCTTGGTTTTGGTTGCAGTTCATATAAGTGAGTTTTGATTATATCATGTTGGCTTATATCTTTACCTTTGCATGTACGTACTCTAACACTACTATATATGTGAATAAATTACAGATTACCACCCTATACTTTGGGGGCAGTAATATTTAACCCCTAGAACTTTTATTTGCAACCAAGACCCCTGCATTTTCAAATTCCTAACACTTTGCCTCCTTTGTTACCATTACATAAGTTTACTTAAAAAAAAATCCAATACAATTGTCACACTTTTAAATTCCCAAACTACCCATTCCTTAATTTATAGGACCATTTGCCCTTTATCTTATACAAATCAAATCTTTGAACTATTACTTTCTTTCAAATTTGAACGAGCCTCAGAGTTATGTTAAAAAGGCAAAACGTAGACTGTTGTGGTATTACAAAAAGCCCAAGTAATTCCATGAACACCTACTAAAGCACATACATTTCTTGGGAGGCCTTTCTACACCCATCACAGTTAAAATTGCGATTATGTATAACAATAGAAAAATAGGCACCGCTTTGCTGAGTGTTGGGAAATTATCAAACAAGATGTGTGCTTGGCAGTACAAGAATTTTTTCAGGGTGCTTACCTCTCTCCGAGTTACACATCCACTCTTAGTTTATATTCCAAACAGAGACCAACCTAATGAATTCTCTGACTTTAGGCCCCTAAGTCTGTGCAATGTTGCTTATAGGGATAGAACCAAGGAGGCCAAAACCTGAAGTGTATTATGGGGGATAAATATGGAGGGGGGGCCATTGGGGTGGGGAAGGAGGGCAATTTACATGGAAGAGTGTATTACACGTAACCATATCGTGTCTAAATTGTTTCTCGACCTCGATCGGATCGAAGGGCTTTAATTTTTCTCCCTAACTGTTTCTCAACCTCTTGTCTAAACTCTTTGAACTTTTCAAAGGATTTTGACTTGTGTCTCATTAGGTACACGTAACCATATCGTGAAAAATCATCT